>JAODFW020935231.1:0-11061 GCA_027575235.2 Palythoa mutuki
GACAGAGTTAGAGCCCAGTCCTCCTCCACTAAACTAACAAATATGGCGGTCATTTTGGTCCGCCATGTTGGATGGCTAAGCAACGCATGCGCAGTAGCTATTCAATCCTTATGCTTATGTTGGTTCGGTTCACACAGAATTCTTATGCTTATGTCTATGCTTACGCTTGTGATTATGTCACAGTGTGAACCAGCCTTGAGCTTTTAAAGCCTCCTGCCCACTGTCATGGCCGCCTCGTACTTCATCCTAAAATATCTTGCAAAATTTAAATATTTTCAGGCCTTTAAATATAAATTCGCACATTAAGTCGAGCAAATTTCTTGATTGAGAGCATCAGATTTTATGTTTTCGTAAAAATTATGGCAGCAAAATCATATTATGCAAATCAGTGAGATCAAAACTTTTTGCATATCTCATGAAATCCAAGCAAAAACTATTTTCAGCAAGCAGTTGCTAAAAACCAGGTATTGACAGCTGTCCCTTCAAAGAAATACTGTAACAATGTCAAAATGTCAAATATTTTAAGAAATGTTCCTGAGTCACGTGACTGTTGAAAAACCCTGCAAGATTGGAAGCAAGTTGATAGTTTTCCCAAATTTACATTTTTTAACATTTTAACATTTTATTAACCCTTTTCCTGCTAAGGGTTAACGTTTGAGAGTCAGAGAGTCAACAAAACTTGCAAAATTTGTCAACTTTTTAAAGAAAGAACTTGTTTTTAAAGATAAAGAAAGTTTTAGGCACTTTTTAAGATCAACCCATGAATTCATTAGTTCAAATTTTAGGACCATTTACAGTTATTTCCTGCAAATACGGCATTGTTTGCAAAAGGAAGCATGTTCTGTTTTGTTCATACCACAGCCGCCATCTTTGTTTGAAAATATTTCATCACGTGATTAAAAGGTGCGTTATTATTCGTAGTTGCGAATGTCAGTAGATGCATGTTGATGCGCGTTATCCACACATCTGTGCGAGTTGAAGGAATTACTTGCGATTTCATACGAAAAATAACAGGTGTGACCCACGAAACAACCGCATGTTATTTTGACTTTTGAAGATGAAAATTTTCCGATTATGGAAGAATTATAGCTATTTCTTCGATATTTGTTTATTTTTGAAAAACTAATAATTCTTTGTATTTTGAACTATTAAACTGAATTTGAGCTATACCTCAAGTTACTAAATACTGATGGTTTACTTTAAGGGGACTAGCTCTCTTCCCCAGATTTTGGTGGATAGTGTTCATGAGGGAGTTGAAAGAAGATATTGAATGAGAAAAATCTCGAATAGACCTTATGTTAAAATTGCGGCGATTTTGATATTCTTCTGTCTATATTCAGATTTACCCTACTAGCCTTGTTTGGGGTGACATATTCTCTCGAAGGTTTAACACGAGGCTAGTAGGGCTAATTTGACTGTAGACAAAAAAAAATATTAAAATTGCCGCCATTTTGGCGTAAGGTATGTATATAATCGCCAAACTGTCCCTCCTGACCATGCGCAAATGTAGCATTGGTTTGGGCACGTAAGCCGTAAGGGTGAGTTTCTATCAAATATTAACTTCAAAATTAATCTATAAACCTCTCTAAATATCCCCCGAAGACACAAATCAGTTTATCTTAAAAAATACCAATTGCAAAACCTATCTCCTCCATTGAAACTCATTCAAGAAATCTAAGATTGCTCAAGAGCCTTCCTTTTTATTCAGTCTGCGATTTAATGTTGGATTTTTAAAACTTCAAAGTATGGACGGAAAATCACCAAAAATTTCTATAAAAGTCGTCAAAAAGTAGCCTTCAGGAAGAGAGTCCCCTCAAAGCGATTATAAGTGCCGAAGTGATATGCCTTGATCATATGTTAAGATAATATACAGACACAATGAACAAAACATCTTCTGTCTTACCCTTTCCATTTTAGCTCGCATGCAGATCTGACACAACCTAGGTCGACAGGAATCAAATGGTTAACTTTTTCTGAACTGACGTAGAAATCCAACGCAAATGACATTTGAAATTTTTATGATGTGGAGGGGACTAACGTCACAAGAAAACCAAATTAAATTCTAAACACATAACAAGTTATGTTATACTATAAGAGGAATTTTCTTGAACTATACGTGACTGTCAGTTCTGAAAGCTCTCTCAAACAGCCACAGGACGTAGCCGAATGGTCCTTGTACGATGTGTTCATATGCGGATTTGTATATAATTTTCAGTTGACAAACAAGCTACCACTAAATGCGTTTATTATAAAAGATTTACTTTGTGACAAATATAACAAATACATTTTTACGAACAGCTAAGCAACTACGTACATTTATAAAATAAACAAAAATCATTCAAAGTGCCTGCGGCTTGCGATTTTCTTAATCCATGGACTAAGCGGCAAAATCAGCTAAAAATTCTGACTTATTTAAACTATTAAACTAAAAACGTATTATCTAGACGTTTGTGGGGTCAAAAAAAATAGAAAAGTAGTAAGCCTTGACACGTAGTTTTGTTTACTCCTAACAGCGGTAAATTTTCAACTAAGACAAAAAAAAGTCGGAACCTTTTAAGCATTGTGTTTATCAGTTCTATAAGCAGTTTATGTTAATTGTTTAAGAAAATGTCCAATCAATTTTTTGCTTTTTTTGACATAATGTAAAAAGCGAGGGCCGATGTCAGTCTTGTAATTTTGGAGTTATTAAAAGTGCGTACAAAATCATTTATTATTGAGTTAGGTAATTTACAGATATCTTACAGTTAAAGTTTCTGGCTCACTGTATAACGAGTTTAAAAATATTTCATTTCACTAACATTTCACTGTCTTAAGTCCACACATTTATTTTATTCATGCGCAAAGTTAAGTTAAAAGTCTCTGCCCAAGCTAGTCTCTAAAGAAGCTTCCTCGCCTGAAAAAATAAATTAATTTTTACTTTATCTGAACCAGAATCTATTAATATTTTCTGATTAACAAATAAACTAAGTTGAAAATCACATCAGTTTTAATCGTCTTATAGACGTGAAAATTATAAAAACCTTCCTACAGTAACTGAGGTCATTAGATCCAAAAACATGCTTTCCATTCTAAAAATGAAAAAGTAACAAAATTCCGTTTTTACCGGTCGTTTGCAGGTTTTTATAAACTAATAAACGTTTGGAAATGTCGGCCGCGGAAGTTTATTCAATTTAAACTAAAAACTATGAGATTCAGAATTTCGCTCTCCCCGGTTTGAATGAGTACAAATCTGAACAGTAAGTAAAGGAAAACTTCCACTCCTGTGGATCTTGCAATGAAAGCACGTGATACAAACACTGTATATATAAGTGGTCAAACCAAACTCTGCCCCCAAAAATTTGTCTGTCTCCGCCACACACGAGCCGACAAACAGGCACAATCTTTGTCAGCGACAAAAAAACTCAGTAAGCTTTACACGTATGTACTGTCGCACTTTGTAATAATCGTCGCACTAATTTGTAATACCTGTCGCACTTTGTAATAAACTTGTCGCACTTTGTAATGAAAAAGCTGTCGCACTTTGTGATATAAAGTCGTCGCACTTGGTGATAAAATTACCGTCGCACTTTAATTTGTAATGAAATAAAATTTCTTCAAATACCAAGTCAAATGCCGCGGTATGGACAGTGAACCTGTTTGTTAGCTCTGCCTCGCAAACGAGGTCTGAATCAGTAAGGCCAAAACAGCTGTCCACTGCTACTGTAATAATAACTAGTAATTGCCAGTCGGTAATGAGAATGCAGCGAATTTGTGCTTGGGCTTTCATTTTAGCTGGCTGTCCGAGCGTGTTGCAGCTAGAACTCAAAGTATACCGTACGTACCTTCCTTTTGACCAATCTGATGAACAGTTTGAAAGTTGTGATAACGTTTAGTGAAACTCTTGAAGGCATTCATTGACACGACGTCGCGCTGCGAAATTAAGGACATGTTCATTGTCGGTCTTGTATCCTAGGGCTTCGCGATAAATCGACCCCTATCTATAGTCGGCCTAGCATTGATTCTATATACTCGTTCTGGAGAGTCGTTGTCGGCCTCGCATCATATCGAGGCATTTTCAGTCATACCACCATCGAATGTTCAATGAACACTTGATTGTGAAGCCACTCTCGCTTCACGATCGCCGAAATAATAACAAGAACAATGACAATGACAACAGCAATAACAATAACAATAATAACAATTAGAAGAAGAAGAAGAAGAAGAAGAAGAAGAAGAAGAAGAAGAAGAAGAAGAAGAAGAAGAAGAAGAAGAAGAAGAAGAAAAATAGTGTTAACAACAAATATAAATGAAACTGTTTATTAACTGGTAGTAGTTTTTGTACAGTTTTTTAATTCAAAACCTACGAGTAAGGAATACACAGTTCGTTACACTGATACTTCTACTGAGCTATTAATTCTGTTGGAAAAACTCAGTTCTTACTAGCTATCTTACCAATCGCCAACAAATGATTTTAATGTTACATTTTAGATTGATCCCGACCGTACAATATTGGAGCAAGTGAACGACATGCCTTACGATCCTGACTGGGAGTTTAGAGAAGATCGTCTCCTTCTAGGAGCTGTTCTCGGGTCTGGAGCTTTTGGCCAGGTTATGAAGGCAGAAGCCATGGGGATATTATCATTTAGTGCCCGAGATAAAACTGATCAGGCTTTCAAAAGACGCACAAAACTACGTCGTTCAATTAAGTCAAAACAAATGGAACAAAGATCTGGCAGTTGGAAATTTGCCAAAACTACTGTAGCAGTCAAGACGTTAAAAGGTAACTGACCCGTTGATGTCAAAAACTGATCATTAGCGCTGCTAGCAGTAGCCGAGTGTTAATTTTAATCCATGTTCTTGTTTTAAATTTTGTTGAGGTTAATTCGAGCTTTAATTTTAGTTTTAGACTTTTTTCCTTGAAAAATCTGAACAACATTTTATAAAAACCATAAGTCTTTCCTTAAGAAAATGCTGCTTGACTTTGGGCATAACTCAGGGTTACAGTCAATCAGTCTTTGAAAGCTCAGCCCTTTCGTGAAACTCTGGTTTGATATCAGGAAGGAATAAGTGCCATTGTGGCCAGATATTAGTTTTAGGACGAATTTGCACACCTCTTCGAATTCCTTCTTTCATTTTAGTGCACTTTAAGATGTTTTTAGGGTCAAGTGACCTTGAATATAGGTTTCATTTTAGGTTTCTCTTTCCTGTTTCTTTTGAAAACTATTGTAAAAAAATACTTGCAGTGTAAATTAAAGTTAACAGAAAAATATTGAAGTTCAAACTTTTAATTTGTTAGATTCCGACTCCCTGACAACTTTTGCATCAGCTAAATTTCCCCAAGTTTCTGATCAACGTTTTTAATTAGAATGTAATAAAAAAAAACAAAAAAAAACAGATGTACTACAAAAACGAGTTTTTTGCGATGCCGCTGTTGTGTTGTGTTGGAAACTGACTATAGATATTCTTTCAGAGAATGCTGGCGAAAATGAATACAGAGACTTGGCTTCAGAAATCAAGATCATGATTCATATTGGTGAACACCCGAATATCATCAATATTTTGGGCGCTTGTACACGAAGCAAAAAGTTGATGCTGATAATGGAATACGCTCCACACGGCAGCCTGTTGAAGTTTCTACGTGAAAAGCGAGCAATTTATCAACCAACCTGGCACAAAACTATAAACGATCCAAATGTTGAATACACTTTGGTTGATTTATTAATGGCATCATATCAGATTGCAAGAGGGATGGAGTTTCTTGCCTCTAAGAAGGTAAACAGCAACTAAACAAGTTTTTATATAAAATAATATGAATTTTTAATAACACCATTGGACATTCAAAGCAGAGAGAAAACATATTTACACAGTCAAATAAAGAATACGCTTACTAACTTCAAAATATTAACTTCTCTTGGTTTAGATATTATTATGGAAGCCAAGCAACGTGGAGTTAAGTTTTGCTGCTAAAATGTATACCAAAAACTAAACATCAGTCTGGTTATTTTTACGATAAGAAGTACTTTTCTTTTCTCTACACATACTTCAAAATAGAATTTACCAATTGATATCAAACTTCATCATACTGTCGACTTATTAGTTTGTAAAGTAATATAAAAAATGAAGACGAGCAAAAGGAACGAACCTCCTCGGTCTGCCCCAATGTTTTCCCAATACAGGTTCTTTGTTTCAGATGCGGTAATAAAAAAAAAAGAATGTTCAGCTTAAACAAAGAACGTTATTTCCCAAGAGGATTGTATTGGGAAAACATTAATGCAGTCCGAGGAGGTCTATGTCTTTGAAACGTATCGTATTTAGGCTAGAGTTACAAGTCTTGCATGGTAAGGGTTAAATTAGAAATGTATATTCCTGTTATCCTTAATCGTTGATCGCCATTGATTAACATCATCAAAAAATTCATTTAAGCGGAAAAATTCACTTCCTTTTGAATAAAGTTACTTATTTTGTTTGTATTCAGTGCATTCATCGTGACTTGGCGGCACGCAATGTGTTGATCGGAGAAGGACACGTCATGAAAATAGCAGATTTTGGTCTAGCAAGAGATGTTTACAAGAATGATGAATATGTAAAACAAACAACTGGCTTATTACCAGTCAAGTGGATGGCTCTGGAGTCTCTGTTTGACAGAGTATATACAGAAAAAAGTGACGTGTAAGTGGTAGTTTTTATATAATGAAAACAAAGTCCTAATGAAATTGTATTTAAAAAAGCTAACACAATGTGGCTGATAATTGGGGTTTTGAGGCAGAGAAAGATAATACATATCTAAAATATCATTTTCGTTTTTTCTTTTTCTCATCTACACTCGTCGGGAAAAAAATGGTTCTGTGCCCTGAACGAGAATCGAACCCACGTCTCCCTGTAGATACATCATCAGGGAGCTCCACGCTGGCAAAGTAGCATCCTTCAAAACGGTGACAGAGGCGTTCAGATATTCACGTACAAACTAGTTCAACTGATCATGAAACTGCTACGTTGCCAGAATGGTGGTGCCTGATGGTGTAGTGACTAGTATAAAGAGAGAAGTCAAAGTGGGTTGGATTCCCGCTTAGGGCATACTGTATAACCGACTTTTCCTTTCCCAGAAGTGTAGATGAGCAAAAGAAAAGACGAACAAAGACGAAAATGATATAACAAAACTGATGTGGTAACCTGTTCTTGTCTTTGCCTATGTTTTCCTGTATTTGTTACAAAATAAAGCATAAACTAATATACAGTTACTTTTATTTCAGCTGGTCTTTTGGTATAGTTTTGTGGGAGATATTTACACTGGGTGGTACTCCATACCCCGGATTACCGACTGAACACTTGCTGGACTTTTTAAGTGAAAACAAACGAATGTCACAGCCACACGACTGCCCACCAAAGATTTACACAATGATGAGAGACTGTTGGATCATGCAACCAGAATGTAGACCTACATTTGCAGTGCTTGCTGAACAACTTGGAAAATTTCTAGAGAAAAATATCAAGAAGGTTTGTTTTAAGCTTAGTTTTACACAGTATACATGATGCAGAATGTGTATTTAAACTAACGTTTTTGGTCCAATAAAACAAACTACACAAAACACAAATAATCTTAATACATATAAACTTTATTTCAAATGCATAGCTTGTCTCTGAAAAGAAAAATAAACTGAATTTCTTAACTGATATATCAACCGATCAATCAACTGTTACTGCGTTAGTTCTTTTTTCTGAATATGAATTAATTTTGTTAACTTGGATTTGAAAATTGTAATGTTTCGTGTAACTATTTTAAAATATTATATTGTAATTCGTGCTTAATTAGTGAAGTGTGTGTCTGGAAAGAGGGACATGTGTTTTTCTGGTGGTTATCATGATTTTTACCCTCTCTAAGTAAAGTATATTGTATTTTCTTGTATTTTGTAATACAGTGATTGATCAGTGCGTGTTTGACACACATACCTTATCTTTTTCGTGCATGACTGTGTGATACAGCCCGTGTATATCATAACCCAATTTATTGACCTTACTTGTCATATGAGTTCTCATAGCTCCAGAGGTACAGCGCCCTACTAGAGTACGGAACTACGGGTCGGGAGTCTGATTCCCTGCAAATGCTCGGGGTTTTTTTTCGACTTCCTTGTCTCCGCATATTTTACATTTATTTATTTTTCGTAATTGAACAATTAGCATTCTTGCGTTTCAGAAAGAAAGTTTCAAAGAATGATTTGATGTTCTTCTCGTTTTGAAAACCTCTTAATTTCTTAATCTTTTGATTGATTCTCAGATTTAAAATAAAAGCTGGAAAGTTAAACACTCTTTACTTTAGTTTTTGAGAATATTATAACAGTATATTCAGACTATTAATTCATGTATCATTTGAAACTCATTTACATCATTAATCAGTTAATGAGTTACATGACTATTTGACTCTGTATTAATTATTTCCGACTTCTGGAATGAAATCAGAATATTTATAGTTGATTCTCCTATTTGTTACTAGGATAATCCATACATCAGCCTGGCGCTCGAGGAAACCCCAACAGGTAATCACTATTACCTCTGCCCCAAAGAATCTGGCAGCACCACTCCAAAACCATACTCTCAGGATGGAGCTGGTCCATCTGGCTACAATTCAAATGACGCGGAAAGAAAAGAAAAGTAAGTACAGAAAAACACATGTATCAAAATTCTAACTGTTAGTAAGCGTAGAAATGACCCTAAAAATCTAGTAAAGATAATTTAAAACTGATGATTTAGGTCCCGTCCACACGCATCCGGATACATTTAAATCCGTATTTTTGTTTTTGCGAATGTAAATATATTTCCACGCGTACGTATTCGAATCGAATATGGCCGTCAACACGCATCGGGATTCACTCTGGTATCCAGGGCCCTTCTGTTAGTATTGTCTTCAGAGCATGCGCCGTTCAGTGGGCATATTGAATATTTACACGGTAAAGACTGGAACCGATTTTGTTACGTCTCGAATTAAAAATATCTGGGTTTCAGCCTCCTGACGATATCGGATTATTAGCGTATTCAAAAAGTTCCCACTCTAGAGAGCGGATTAAAAGAGTTGCGAATACGATGGATTTACCAAATATGTGTAAATGGAAGCCGAATCGCAATGAAACGTTCTAGAAAGGCGAATATTTACAGCCTCAACCTTTTGTCTAGCAATACGACCTTATTGCAAGGAACTTTTATTGTTTTGCATATTGTAATATAACCCCGCCTACATCCTTTATTAACCTAGGTCAATGAATAATGGCAGTAACTAAATAGAAATATTTTTCTAAAACCCATAATTAGTTAATCAAATGGTTAATAAAGTTTTCTATTTCCATGTATTCTTTGCACAAGGGAAGCATCATCCGACTCAGTTAGTCACAAAGAAACAAACGTTATCACAGCTTCTTGCTAGATTCATCTGTATTCTGCCAGGATTTCCCTTAGGCAGCTTAACGAACGTGTTTCCGGAAGGGACTAAAATATGTTCTTACTTCCTTTTCAGATACTTTTCTGACTGTTCTGCTGCGACATCTAATATACCCTCTGATGCAATGGATAGCATCAGCGTCAGAACTTCCCATTTGGGACCAGACCCTCCTCCATCTTATGACGAGGCCTTGCGACGCAGCAGTGACGCCCTGGAGAGCTTAACGCAATCAATGGCAGAAGAAGAGGTGAAGGCAGCCGCAGCTTGGGTTGCTGGTTATGGATCCAGTGGTTCGGCAGACGAAGGTATAGGATTAGAGGAAGAGGCCATCGAAAAAAAGAAACTTCTAAGTAGCCCTGTTGATGACAGTGAGACAACTCGATATCATAACAGTGAAGAAATGAGAATCCTTGTACAGCCTACCCCAACAAAGAGTGGACGTAGACAACGTATTGAATCAGTTGTTTAACGCAGTTAGTGTCGCAAAGCAAGGGAAAATTGACTTATTAAGTGTAAAGGGTTGCTTGAAATTTTGACGATTCCCAAGGAAATGAAAAATAAAAGGCGCAGTATATAGAGCCAAATGGAAGGACGATAAAAGGCATTTAAACATGTTCTTACATAATTAATTAACAGATTACCTTGGAAAGTTTCAAAAAGCAATTTGTAACAAATAAATCATACTCATTTTGAGGTTTACTAAGAATAGAATAGGATATGGATCCTGAACAAAAGCGAGTCATGATCAGAAGTTTTTGGTAAAGTGAAGGCAAAGTTAAATGTAGATAAATCAGATATATATAATTTTAAAAAAATGTACTAACAACTGTGCAAATACAAATTTTGAATAGCTAGATCTTTCTAAATAACTGTCCGAGTAAGAAGTAGGAAGGTCGTCGGCGTGAAATGCAGAAAGTTGCTGATTGCGGCATTGTTGAACCATCGAACTCATTGGCTAAACTTTGAAAGTCGACCAAGAACTTTTATATTGCTCTCATTAATTCAGTCATTTATTCATTCATTCACTTCCCTTCTATAGGGAACTTTTCTTAGTACAAATTTACGAAAGTTAGGAGCTATTCTTGGCTTTTGTTTCCGAGTCTCACAATTAGATAAATTATTGCAACACAAAAGAAACTTTGTCTAAAATCAGGTTTCACTACACTGTATCTCAAAACCACGTTGTACATAGGTTCATCTATCCTCAGTATGAAAATCTATACATTCTGGTTTGAAAAAAGTGATATGCCGCAGAATAACGAGAGGTTGTCTATTTTTTACTCCGACCATTACATAAACAAAGCTCTTAATAATACAAATGGGGCTTTACGGTTTGAACGTGTAGATGTGGTACATTAGTTACTGTTTCGACTGTACTTGTGTGACCAATTTCCTTTTTTAGTATACGCGAGAGCCTCAAAATTACAAAAACTATTGACTATTAAATTAAGGTAGTAAAATTCCTTTGTATTAAACAAAACTTATAGTGTGTTGAGCTTCATTCAGCCAAAATTATGTTTTTAAAAAAAAGTATGACAAAACAAACATAAATACACAAAATACGTATAATCAATAGCGCAGCACACTATTACTAAAAATAGAAATTTTACCCCCACGTGACTCGGACAAACAGAGACATGTTTGACAAAAAAGTC
>JAODFW020935320.1:0-58460 GCA_027575235.2 Palythoa mutuki
CCTATAGATCCTTTGTCGATCCGTTTGGATGTTGCTATCCCTCTGACTGATGTAATCGATCAGGGTGATTCTTTAAGCGGTAATGGCATATATTTTTCTTTGAAATGGCAAAATTGAGTAAAATCTTTCATTTGCTCTCAAAAAATATTCATTTTTTAGCAATTCAAGCAGAGTTTGTCAAAATTGCTAAGTCTTCTTCCCATTTTTCCTGTTTTATTTTTTGGGTAAAATTGTCACCAGTTTGCTTGCCGAGAAATAATTCTTCTAGATACTCAATGGGTTTCATTTTCTTGAGTTCTGCTGCTTTCCAGATAGCAGAATAGAGCAAAGCAGTTACTATCAAAGTTTGCATTTTTGGTTCATCTTCTTCTCCTTTGAGACTTCGCTTGATACTCTTTGCCGTAATCTTGTGTAATTGACCTTCGTGTTGCTCTAAGACGTGTTCCCAGGCTTTAATCAGATTATCTTCACAGTGAGCCAGCAATGACCTACATTGAGCCTCATTTCTGGGCAAAACCTCAAATTCAGCCGTAATTAGATCGATAATTACTTTGGCTGACCTAATTATTCTATTAGCCATCCAGTGAGTTTTATGCAGACAATCCTCACAAAACTTCTTGAAACTCTTAGCTTTGTTTTTGTAGAGTTTAAGTGCTTTGATTTTGAATAGAATCAAGCCCGTAGATATAAAACTATATTCATTGCTATAGATGCGAAATTTGAGATAATCTAAATCGAAATCTCCTTCAATCTGATTATCTAAATATGCTGCATCTTCTAGTAAGTCTTGTATCCAAGGCAAGTTGGATATCTCAACATCATGGTCTTGGTAGAGAGATTGAGTTGGCGGTGTTAGATATGTGCGATCGCATTTGTATGGATTTTTGAGTTTGGGCATGATGAAAACCCAGTTGATCGACTGGGCGATAAGGTCTACGCAGCAGATTGCTGTAGTTCAATCAATCGATTTTCTAGCTTTTCTTTAGTGCCAGAAAGATAGCCATTGCAGTAATCAGCAGAAAATAGCTGATAGTCCTCTGGCTCATTAGCGTTTATTGCATCCCAAGCTCCATCGGAAAAATCAGCAGAATACTTGTGGTATTTCTGGGAAGATAAATCTTTCTCCGTCTGGTTAAAGATTTTTTCTCGTTCGATCTCGAATGCGATCGGGTCAAATTGTTTCTCGTGTATACTAGGGTTAAGCATGGTAAAACTCCGTGTGCATATGATATTCAAAGGGGTTCGTTCGGCAAAAACTCAAATCCTTTGAATATCAGAATACCATATATATAGGGTCTATGGATAAAAAAATTGGTAACGAAAAAACTCGCTTTAAATCTAGTGGGGTTGGTACAAAAAACAAGCAACAGCCCATTAGCGTGATGTATCCTCAAGATATTGACGCTATTTTGAGAAATATGCCAAATCGTTCTGAATTCATTCGTAATGCAGTGATCAAGGAGATGGAGAGAGAAAATCTCTTGAATCTACAATCTGCTTAAATCAACAATCAACTAGCAATTAAAATTAAATTTGCCCAAGTAGAGGGATGATAATTGACTTTCTCAATCATCATGATTTGGGCTTGACGTAATGCCTTGGCTGGAGAGAGTTTTTCTTCAATTAAGCCATTGTAAAACTCTGTAACTAAACTAGCCCCTGCCCTATCCTCTATAGCCCACAAGCTACCAACTGTATTAAGGACACCAGAACGAATGGCAAGCCCAGCAAGACCTAGAGTAGCTCGATCGCTTCCTATCGCCGTTTCACAAGCACTCAAAACTAAAAGTTCAATAGGTCTATTGGGGTATGTAGCTCTTTGTTGACGTAAAATTTTGCTAAAATTATTCAAACTTATTTGCTCTTGATATGCGTTTAGGTAAGATTTGTTAAGAGTATCGTCAAATTTGCCGTGAGTAGCGAAATGAACCAGGGAAAAATCTTTAATCAATTCTTTGCTCACTTTATTCACGGTAAAGTCAGCATTAACAAACTGTCTAACTTTCAACAATTTATTGATCGACTGTAATTCTTCCTCAATAGCTGGCAAAGCAAAATAATCTTGTCCTTGCTCTGATAAGCCAAATACTAACGTTTTTGCTTCAGTCGTCAAAATACTGCTGTCTTCAACTTGAGAATTCAATCCAAGAGAAGAGCTAATAACATAATCCTCAATCA
The DNA here is from genome assembly GCA_027575235.2 of Palythoa mutuki. Classification (NCBI taxonomy): domain Eukaryota; kingdom Metazoa; phylum Cnidaria; class Anthozoa; order Zoantharia; family Sphenopidae; genus Palythoa; species Palythoa mutuki. The sequence goes on from JAODFW020935320.1 coordinate 2,179, forward strand.
AAAATCTCTGTCCGTTGTGAAGTGCAGACATAGGTAGGTTTCTAAGCATACCATCATTGATAAAAACCAAAGTTTTGATTTGATTTTCTTTCAGTAAAGGCTCAATTGGATTGATGATTAGGTCGTGGATTTTTTTGCTTAGTAGTAAGTAATTATTATCTGTTCTGTTCTCTAAACTATATCGCCACTGTTTGATTAAGTCTTTTATCTGAGTCTGGCTAATATCTAGTTGAAAGTTGTTAAGCAAATCACCTTGTTTAACAACTATATGGGTTGCTTCAGGCAAAATTACCGTATAGATAAATGCTGTAGAATTAGAAGTTGATTTGTCTTGATCGATCTTTACCTCTAGGCAATCGTCACCAAAATAATCTTCTAATTCGCTTATCTGTAGTAAGCTTTTTATTTCTAATGCTCGTTTAATATTTTTTGAAGTCGGATTAGAGAATAATAATTGTAAAAGCTCTCGATAAACAGGCTCAATCTCCAACTCAAAATCTATATGCTGACTTTTGGCTAATTCTTCTCTAATTGCTTGTAAAGAAGCGATCGCTTGATAATAATAAGCGATCGCTTCTTTCTGGCGATCGAGGACAATATTAATTCGCCCCTGCTGCCAATACCAACGATATAAACTTTCATGGGCTTGAGACTGTAAGGCAGCTTGTATTGCTTTGTTTGTCCAAGCCAAGGCTTTTTGATGCTGCTGTTTTTGTTCGTAATATGCCCCCAGATGACCCAAAGCAAAAGAAGTAGCACGTTTATTATTTAGACTTTCGGCTATAGAAATAGCCTGGTTTAGAACAGCTACAGAATTTTGTTTATATTTGCTCAGATTAATTAATGCGTAAGTTTTCTGAATTGAATCAGGCAGAGTAGATAAAATTGCTTCAACTTTATTCAGGTAAGGTCGCGTCGCCTGGGGAGACTCCAGGCGTTTATGACGACCGTAATAATTTAACTCTGAACTCTTATAGCCTAATTTGAGCAACTGCAAATAAGCTTCGACAGCAACTAAAGATTCAATATTCTCGCTCAATTCAACTGCTTTATGAGCAGCAAGCAAAGCTTGATCTCGATAGTCATCAATTTGGTTTTGAGAAAATTGAATATATAAAAGCTTGCTAAGGTTAGTATTGATTGAGATTTTTTGTTCGATTTTAGCAGCATATTTTAGACTTTGCTCAAAGTCTTTTTTAGCTTCTATATATTCACCCTTCAGCTTATGAATATTACCCAATATTAAATAAGCTGAGTATAAAATGTTTTCAAAATTTTCCTGTCGGGCAATTACAATTGCTTCTTCAATATTTTTTTGGGCTACAAAAGTTTGACCAAGATTTAAGTAGGCTCTGGCGATATTTATTAGATTGCGAGATAGAAATTTATTTTGAGCATTTTCTCTATTTATTTCAATAGCCGAACCCAGGTAAATAATTGCCTCTCTATCTTTTCCTAACTTATAATAAATATCTGCTATCTTAGTTTTAAGAAAAGATAAATCTTCTAGAGATAGATTGCCTTTATTTTTTCTAACTATTTCTACTAGATGATTAATGCCTTGAAGTTGATTTGGAGTGTCAGCTAATGCTTTTTGGTTGGCAATAGCAGATATTAAAAAGATGAGAGGAAGGATATGATTTGTCAACCAAGTTTTGTAGCAAATCTTTACTCTATCTCGATCAATTAATTTGTATTTATTTTTTTCCCCGAACCGCATAATTGAAATTTTTCTGGCAAAAAATATTATAGTTGCTTAACTTTTAACCGAAAAGATGAAATTCATACAGTTTAAGAAAAGTGGCTCTCTATTGATTATCATTAGTCAATTATTCCTTACAAACTTACCTACTCAGGCGGAATATTTAATAGTGCGACACAAAAAGTCTGCCAGAAGATCTTATCGCCAAGTTAGAAAAAGTGGCGCAATCAGGACAGATAGAAAATGTGTTACAGAGAATAATACCATTACTTTATTTATTCCTGAAGACAACCAAGAATCTAGAGACGATCTCCTTAAGTCAAGCTCTAATTACCCTACTTTTGCTTGGCACTTATTGGGTAAATCAGACTTCCCTGTTAAATTTACTTTGGTCGCACCAGATCAAACTCTTTACACCAAAGAGATGCCTTTCAAAAATGGTCTGATGACTTTGACACTGCCTACAACTGTCGCTGCTCTAGAAGTCGGAGGAATTTATCGTTGGACTGTCTCTATTTTATGCGATCGAGATCGACCTTCTCGTAATCCTTTCACTGAAGCTTGGATAGAAAGAGCCAATTTACCCCCAGAGCTAGAGAACAAAAAAACTATATCCTGCAACACTTACAAGGAATCTGGATTCTGGTATGATGCTGTGAATTGCCATCTTGAGGCTAAGACTCTTGACCCAAAACTCTACCTTGATCTCCCCAAATAAAAAAATATTATGGGTGCTTTTTCCTGCGCTCATTTATACCTTGGTCTTTTCTCAAGGCTGGTTGCGAAGATTTGAGTATAATCTCTACGATTGGTATTTGAGAATGCGATCGACAGAACCCGCTGATGATCGTATTGTGATTGTCGGCATAACCGAAAAGGATTTACGGCGACTCGATCAGAGTGCGATCGATGATGGCACTTTGAATACTGTCATCAATAAAATTAAAGCTGGTCAACCTAGAGTAATTGGGTTAGATATGCACCGCAATTTATCAACTTGCCGTAACAGCAATAGTATTGATGATTTATGTAAATTAAACAGTAAAAAGTTAGCTGCGACTTTCAGGAATACGCCAAACTTGATTGGTGTAGACAAGTCAAGCGGAGGACATCCTGGAGATGAAGCTATCTTACCTCATCCTGACTTAATTGGTAGAACTGGCGATAGTGCCATGATTGAAGATCCAGACGTACTATCTCGTAGAGCTTATCTATCTGTTATTGATGAAAATCAAGTAATTGCGTTGAGTTTTGGTGCAGATGTAGCTCTCAAGTATTTAGAAAAAGAAGATGTATCTGCTGAAATTAAAGACAATTCTTTTCAGATAAATAATGTTCTTTTTCCTAATATTGGTTTAATTGATACTGGTAAAATTAGCATTTTAAACTATTTGCCCAAACTAGCTATCAAACTAATAGACGAATCGAGGTATGGTAAATTTTATCCTTTTAATGATATTAAATCATATCAAATTCTTCTCAATTATCGTCATAATGATGAGCCTTTTAAACAAATAACTATTTCTCAAATATTAGCAGATGATTTTTTTCTTCAAAGTCTAAAAGATAAAATTGTTTTAATCGGCGGGACATATTTGTTAAGCGGAGATATATATTATGCTCCTGCGCTTAAAGATGGGCATGAAAAAGATGGATATGAATTGGTTTATGGAGTGGAGATTCATGCTCAACTAATTAGTTCTTTAGTTTCTGCTGTGCTAGAAGATAGAACTGTTTTAAATTTTTCTCCCCGATTAATCGAACTTGTTTTAACTCTTTTTCTGTTAAGCGAAGCTTATTTATTTATTTATAAACTGGACAAAAAATATACAAAAGGACTAACTCTACTTATTGCCAGTGCAGTTCAAATAATTATTATCTTAGTTGGCGGATGGATTAGCTTGCTTCTTGGGTGCTGGATACCTGGAGCTAATTTTATTTTTACAACCTGTGTTAATTTAGTAATTCTAAGTGTCTGGTTTTATCATGAAAATCAAGAAAAAGAAAAAAACAAGTTAGAAAAATTAGTTCAGCAAAGAACTAAATCTTTACAGCAATCCCTCGACGATTTACAGAAAATACAACAAAAACTTATTGACCAAGAAAAACTAAATTTTCTAGGTAGGAATGCTATTTATATTAGTCATGAAATCCGCAATCCTCTTGGCATAATAGGATTAGGGAATCTTGCCATAACTAAATTAGTTACAAAGCTTTCTCAGCTTGAAAAACTGGATTCTGAACAATTAATTTTAACTAAAATCCTCGATCGCTCTCATATGGTTGCGGAAAGCATCGAGAGAATTGATAATATAATTTTCCTATTGAATTCTCATGCCAAATCTGGAGTAAGCGAAGCTTCGGAATGCGATATAAATAAAATTATTCAAGAAGCTTTTGAACTAACAAAATATTCTTTTGCTACTCGTCATCATTGGATTGAATCTAAATCAATTCAACTCAAAACAGACTATGCCCCAGATATTCCTTTAGCTTGTATAAATCGTCCCGAATTCGAGAGAGCTATTGTCAATCTGATTGATAATAGTCTCTTCAGTTTGATGCAAAAAAAGGCAAAAAATTCAAACTTTTCTCCAAAATTATTCATTTCTTCCATGCAACTAGAAGACAAAATTAAGATAACCATCGAAGACAACGGAGAAGGAATTAAGCCCCAAGACGAACAAAGAATTTTTGAAGAATTCTATACCACCAAAGGTTTCCAAGGAACAGGTCTAGGACTTTTTCTTGTTAAGCAGACTATTGAGGGTCAGCATGGAGGAAAACTAAAACTTGAAACCAAATGGGGTGAATTCGCTCGCATTGAGCTTTTTGTTCCGCTCAATGCGGAATTCTCTTTATAAACCTTTTTAACTTCGTATCAGGATATTTAGCATAAATTTTTTCAAGAATCAATGGATCTGTAATTTTTTCCAATTTACCTAACTCTTTCTTTTTCTCTTTCCCTTGCTCATTAACCCAGTGAAGATAAAAATAATGGTAGGTTTTCTTCTCGCCTGTAACCCGAGACGTGTAATATCTTGGTGAAAGCTGAACAGTCCCTTTATTAATTAGAGAAAGCGGTATCAGTCCCTTTGCTTCCCTTTCTTTATCTATACAGTTGATTTCACTTTTTTCTTCCCCTCTTTTCTCAATAAACGATTTCAACGAGGGCAATTCTTTCTCTAAAGATTTATACTGTTCTGGAGTAAGTTTCTGGAGTCTTTTTCGTACTAAATTAAAATGCTTATTCTCTGGCAACTTATTTAATAGAGAATCAACTCTGTTTAAATGAAGTCTATTTTCATCTTTATTTTGTCTTTCTTCTAAAATTTTAATAGCTTGTTTCTTTAGGTCTTTAAATCCTATTATTGCTTTCTCAAATATATAATGGGGTCTTTTGGGAATACATTTTAGTAAGTTATCCTTATCTCCAAAGGCTGTAACAATAATTACTGGTATATCGTGACCGTTTTCTTGCAAATAATCGAATATTCCTAGCCCTTCCAAATCTTCTTCTAACCTTAAATCTGTAATAATCAGATCGGGGAGCAGCTTACTTGTTTTGTCAATAGCTTCGCTCAAATCAAAGGCTGTCTCTATTTGATATTTGGCTTTATCTTCTTGGCAATCTTCTAGATAATCTTTTAACAGAATTGCAAAATATTCCTCATCGTCAACAATTAAAATTTTAGCCTTTCTCATAATCATAATTAAGTTTTGTTACATAGACTCTTCTCCCAAAAATATTTTTGGGAGAAGAGTCTATAATTCTTCTTGATTGTTCCCGATCGCATTCCTAATCCAATCTTGACGTAGAGTGGCTATAAACTTTTGTTGCTCAAATATTTCTTTGTCAACAATTTTCAGTATATATCTTCTTTTTGTAGAATAAAACCATGATGACCAATAAATTAACAGAATTGCCAGTAGTAATTGTGGAATATAGCCAGTCTCAAGGTTTTGGTAGCTCAGACTCTCTTTCGGGAGTCGAAAAAATAGATATTGCTATGTCTTCTAGTTCCGAGGGATTCGGGAATTTAATCTATGTCTGCGAACAAAAATTGATTGACGATCTGAATACTATTAAAAACAAAGGAGACACAGAAGGAGAAAAACTATGCCGTAATTCTTTAATTAGTTTTCAAGCTTTAAAACAGCAAATGCAAAAATCTCACGATCGAGCTAGAGGCTAAGAGCCAATTTGCTTCAGTCTCTCAGACAGAGCAGCAGCAATTCGACCTAAGTCTTTTAACTCATTGATTTCCATGATTCCTATCTCCATAAGAGAAACAGGAACGGCAGACTGAGAATAATTATCTGCTTCAGTCTCGTCATAAAGGTAGCTTATGAACTCTCCCACCTCTCTATTAAGAACGTTGGTGGCGATCGCTACTAAGGTTTTTAAGGCTGGAGTCCCTTCGTAAAATCCTTGTATCAAGGTGCTGACCGTCGAGCTTGAAGGAAGATTAGCAAGCTGAGCAAATTCTCGATGGGTTAAGTTTTTTTCTGCTAGAACGTCAGAGATTATTCTAGAAAGCTTTTCTTTATTAAAAGTTGGATAGTTATTCCCCCGCATTCTAGAGTTGTTCTCTCCTCGAAAAAATTCCCGATAAGCAATATATACTCTCTTTCTGCCTGGAATGTTTAAAAAATCTATTTTGCTTGTAAAATAGTTCGATAAGCAATTCTGATCGATAAAAAGAGCAGAATATATAGAGAACTTCTCTAGTAATAAGGAGCAGAAAACCAATTAATTGGCTGAAAAATAGAAAAGTTTTGCTGAACCAGAGCAAAACTTTTCAGGGTTTATTTTCATTTTGAGAGACTCATCTGTTTTTAAACTTAAGCCCGTCGAAAAAGTTTTTTACCCAAGAGAACAAAGCCAGCAAATAGCCAAAGTTAAAAAACTGTGGCTTTGCCAAAAACACTTAATTTAAGCGTATTCTTTGCGAAAAAAAGATACGTATTTCTACGTACCCAACACATTCCTATCATAATATGAATGATAAAAAAGAACAACACAATTATAACTTAAACGTCAATACACCTGTATTGCAGATACCCGAACTTCAACCCAAGTTTGACTTTCAGCTTCTTTCTAATTCTTTATTAATCTTCCTCCAAGACTTTAATCAAGCACGAATATTGCAGCAACTCCACTTTTGGCTCAATCAGAAACATGGAGTTGTCCTAGATGGGCATCGCTGGATATGGAAGTCAGCTAGGGAGTGGATAGAGGATTCTTTGCTCGATTTATCGGAATGGAAAATAAGGCAAGCGATCGCCTCTTTGGTTGAGCAGGGGATTATTATTAGAGAGCATAATTTTGCTAAGCACCACGGACATAATTATGCCCCCAAAAATCGAACCTATTATTACCGAATCAACTATGAAACTTTGCGTAAATTAATTGGCGAAGCTTTGCGTAAATTAGGTAAGGATTTTGAAACATCTAGTTCTGAGGTATACCAAACACCTAGTTCTGAGGAATGCCCAAAAACAATACAGAATAAACATCAAAATAAACATCAAAATACTCATATAGAGAGTAAGAGAAAAAATGATTTTGAAATCCCAGAAAAAAACTCTCAAAACTTATCGCCTCGATCGCCAAAGAAGAATAATCCTCGTCTTACCAGTAAACAAAATCAATCAGATAAATCTCCCGCCGAAAAAACACAAGATACTACTTCGCAAGCGACAAATAAAGAAGCAACGCTTTGCTATGATCGCGCCCTGGGTATAAATCCGCCTGAGCAGCAAAAGAATTTGCAGCAGAGACAATTTAATTGGATGCCAGAGGGAGCATGGGCAATCAATGGGAAGCTCGATGCTAATTTTCATACTTGGCTAGCGCAGACATGGGTTAAGAAATTTGGTGGGAATATCGATGAAGCGCGAGCAAATGTACTAATTAACTTCAAAAAAGACATCGCTAATATTCCTATCCGCTGGGAACAGTATCGATCGCAAATATTAAAGCGATATGATAATGCTTCAATCCGTATGGCGAATGGAGTTGAGTTAAATCAAGAGGAACAAAAAGAGCTAATTAATCATAGTCGGGCGATCGTCAATCCTTTACCTGAAGAAGTTTCAGTTGTAGTAAATGGTAGTAATGCAACTAGGAGAGATGTACCCAAGTTAAAGGATGGCTCAGCAGAAAATCCCGATGCTTATCAGCTTTACCAGCCAGCAAAAATAGATAACCCAGTAAATCCATCAGACTTATTCGCTAGGTTAAGAAACGCCACTAAAGGTGCGGAATGCACTCCGCTTTCCACCTCGAATGCATTCGAGGTGGTTCGGAGACTAGCCAATAAATTTACTATGCCTCTCCCTGAGCAATTGCCCGAAAGAAAGGCTATCTCTGCCATGTCGATCGAGGAAATAAGTGAGATGCTTCAAGACCCTGTCCTAAAGATGGGTCTATTGCCTCAAATAGAGAGAGACGATCGCTTTGAAGTTTTCTACTACGAATCAGGGGAGGTGGATTATATTGATTTAGCTTTTTGACCGCTCGACCTACCTTGAATGCATTCAAGGTAGAACGCTTGCAGTGACGGAAGGTCACAAAAAAACTCCTCAACTTTCTTAGCGCGAGTTCCTTAGCTGCGGAAAATGCAGCAAGGTCGCACCGCAGAACCGCGAGGAGACAGAAAAAATTATGATAAAGGAATAGTACCATGACTCAAACTTGTAGTCTAGAAGTAGGAAACTGGGTTCGCAATGGTAGTCCAACTCCAGGAATAATTTTAGAGCTTAGAGAATTAAAACCTGGTTATCCAAAGGCGATCGTCCAATGGGAAGATAAGCTAACTTCTAAAATTGAAGACTTAAAAGACTTAACCTCTATAGACTTGTGGCGGTTAGATTGGCAATGGAGGAATGGCAAATTTATCAGACTGCACGACAAAAAAGAATGTTTTAATCTCAAAGATATTCTGGCAGAGATTAAACTTTGCAGCTATTACTTGCAGAAAGCACAGATGGAGAATCAAAAAAAGCCATCTGAAAGTTTAGCCAAAGAGATTAGCGATCGCACTGAAAAAATCAGTTATCTTAAGCAATTAAAACTACAAAAAATAATTATTGACTCTCAGTTTCTCAGTCTTATCCCGCCTCCTTCAGAAGAGGAAAAACTACAGCTAGAAACAAACTTACTCAAAGAAGGATGCAGAGATGCGATCGTTTTATGGGGGAATGTATTAATTGATGGGCATAACCGTTTGCCAATATGTCGCAAACACGAGATCGACCCTCCAATCCACTTCCAAGAGTTTGAGAATTTTAAAGAAGCTCATGACTGGATTATTTTTAATCAATTAGGTAGGCGGAATATCAGCAAAGATTGGGCTAGTCAGTTAAGGGGACAAGTTTATAATGCCCGCAAAAATAGGCGCGGAGGCAACAAAGGCAACCATCATACGAAAAAGATAAATATGAATGATAACAATAGAGTTTTATCTTTAGGACATTTTGTCCTAAAGGTAGAAGGCGATGATAACCATAGAGTTTTATCTTTAGGGCAAAATGTAGCTCAAGATTTAGCTGGTAAATTTGGTGTCAACGAAAAAACGATCAAGCGAGATGGTAAATTCGCCCAGGCGATCAACAAGATTTGTAATCAGTTTGGAGAGAAATTACGAGTTCCCTTACTCAGCAGCAAACTTGCCAAAGGGCAAATAATAGAAATCGCTCAATATATTGAGCGGGAAGATTTCCTAGATGAGATAGAAGCCATTCTCAAAGATGTGGAATTTAAAGACAATTTTAAAACTAACTACAGCCTATTTAAGCGCAAAATAAATCCTCCGCAAATCGCTGTTAATCAACTGGTAAAAATTAAGTATAAAGATACTACTGGACTAACAGAAGAGCAGCGTCATTGCGATCGCGAGTACGGATTGGTAGCGAAGGCATGGGGAAGTAGTTATCAATTGCTATTGCTAGGCAATAGATTATTACAGGTCAAACCTGATGATCTAGAAATTGTCCCTGTAGTGGAATATTCAATCTCATTTAATGCAGAGGAGTTTAAAAAGTTATGTAATCAGTTTCAAAATCGACAAGAAGTGGAAGAGGAATGTAAAAAAGGATTGATTCTTGATGCTTAGACCGCTATTTTGCTACGAACAAAACAGAAGATTTTGCGAGGAAATTTACAATAGATATTGTCAGCAAAAGCTAAAGAAAGACGATCTTAATCAAGCAAGACTCCTTCTAAATGATGCTTACAAGTATGGATATATCAGGGAAAACCCTACTAGTCATGACTTACGAACAAAAAAAGGTAAAAAAAATTTAATATCTTTACTTGTTAAATTTTCTGAATTCTCATATAAAAAAATAACTCGTCAAACCATCAAAGAAAGGGGGTGGACTAATAGTTTAATCGAACAATATTTATGGGTTGATTTGGTACTTAAAAATCCTTATTATAAATCTAAATCACCAATGAAACTTTACTCTTTCAATAGAGTTATTTTTGTAGAAGAAACAACCACGGGCTTAAAAGAGCGGTTAGAGCAGAATCTAGTTAAAAGGTTTGAAAAGAGAGTTAAGATTGAGAACCGACTAAGACTAGCTCCTTATCGATGGTGGAGTGCTATAGGCGATTTGGATTTAGCCATTCTGTTACTAGCAAAACTATTGCAGTCAAATCAATATTTATTGATAGCTTTAGATTTGCTAGTAACCGTCAGAAATGTTTGTGAATATCTTAAGGGAAAAGGCTATTATGTTAGCTCGATCAATATTGGAGGAGACTATTGTCATTGGTTTGAGGTGCGGGGATATCAAAATTTTTTGGTAAGCGATCGCTCTTTCTCCAACTCTCCCAGATTATCAATTGATTGCCTCCCAAAAGACTTTTTTAAAACTTCCTCAGAAGACTTTAAGTTGCTGCTCAAAGTTTCTCATTGGCGATCGGTTAGAGAAGGAATCAAGGGTTTATCTTTTCTCCTCTCTCAAGCAAACAAAGATTATTCTCCTCATACAAATTATCAGTTACTCGATCGCTTTACTCCTGCTCCAAAACCGTTTACAGAGGACGATCTTTATGTCCTTCGTTTGGCTAAAGAGCATAAAGATTTAATCGATAAACTTAAACAAGAATTGAGGTCGATCAAGTTGCTTAATTCCACAGGTTGCCCTGCTGGGTTCATCTGTCAGCAAATGTCAGGATTTCCCACTTATCGTTGTCCGAATTTTAAACAATGCAAAAAGTAAATATGGAAAATAGAGTCAATTATTTAGAATTAGCCAAAGAGAAGGCGATCGCTGAGTTGAGCAACAATGGCGTTGCCTCTGCCTACCTGTATCTCTGGACAGCTTTAAATGGGCATCCAGATACAGCAGATAGCGTAATGTTGAAAATTTTCAAGAACCTATTTGTTTCGGGGAGAATAGCCTCAGAGCGGAAAATGAAAATATTTATCAAGGGGCTATATTGGCGAAAGAAAGAGATTGATAACCCGCTAAACAGCTAAACAACTAAAAAACTAAAAAAATGGTTGACACCTCTGCTTCTATCCGATTGAGGGCGATCGATACTAATGTCGTCGCCACCATGAATGACATTAGTACCAAGACAACTAATGCTACTTTGGCGACAACCGCCTTAGCCGCTGCTTTTAGAGGATTGGAGAAAGTCAGCCGAACCAATTATACTCAAATGGTTTTGGGGGCAAAAGCAGCTAACGATCTTGCTACTGGTTTATCCGTCGCTGCCAATACTAATTCTAAGTTAGCCAAAAGCTTGGGGGCAGTGGGTAATTATGTGTTTTTTGGTCAACAATTAGCAATTCTGGGCGCGGGTATCACCAAAGCCACGGATCAATTTGTTCGCCTTCCTCAAGCTTTACAGGCAATGCAAGCTTCAGGCGTTACCACTAGGACGATTGAGGAGTTTATCGGGCTAACTCAGGCAATTAAAGGGTCTGATTTGGCTTTAGAGTCCCTACTGGTTAACTCAATTTCCGAATTGGGCAGGTTTGAAGCAGCAGCAGCCAGAGCGGGGACTATCCTAAAAAGCTCCTTTCGACTGAATGAAGCGGGAGTGCCAGAACGGGCAAATGCAGAGGAACGCTTTCAGAATGCCTTGGAGGTACAGAAATTAGTTAACGAGGAATTAAATAATTCTGTCACCAGTTCTCAAGCTCTTTTAGGTCAATACGAGGTGTTATCGGCTGGCTTTACCTCAGCAACCGAATCTCAAAAAGTCCTTACCTCTGGCTTGAAATTAATTGGGGTAGCCGAAGCTGGAGGCGTGACAGCTTCGCCGACAGAGACACTGCAATTAGTGACCAAAACTCTCAACGCCTATGAATTATCGGCTAATGAGGCAGCCAAAACTAGCGCGATACTCAATGCGATCGTCGAAAATGGTCTTACAACAATTCCTCAACTATCCCTTGGTTTCGGGGCTACAGCCAAACAAGCTAAAAGTGCCAATATAGCTCTAGTCGATCTGGGTGCATCCGTCTCCGTCCTCACTTCTCAGGGTGTCTCCACTCCCGAAGCTCTAACGGGTATATCTCGCCTATCTGCTAATATCCTCAATAAAACTCCTGAAGCGGAAAAAGCTTTAACCAAGTTACAACTAAGAGGAGAAAAGATCCGCTTTGACAAGGCAGAAATTCAGGCTAAAGGATTTACTCAAGCACTGGTAGACCTCAATGAAGCTGCGGGTGGTAGTGCTGAAGTACTAGCTAAAATATTTCCTGAAGATGTAGCCTTTAGAACTGCTACAGCCTTACTCGCAGAACAGGGGAAAAGATTAGCCGATACCAGGCAATCGATCGGTACGGCTACAGCTTCAGATCTACAGGAAGTATTTGATATCGCCCAGAGCGATCGCACCAAAAGATTTGAACGTTTAGCCAATCGATTTAGGGAAATAATCATCAAGATTGGGACTACCCTAGCGGATACGATCGAACCTGGTTTATCTGCCTTAGAGGAGATAGCCGATCGCTTTGCCAATTTGCCCGAACCAGTCAAGACGGCGATTGGGCAATTTCTCGCCTTTAAAATAGCAGCCAACGCCACTCGATCAGCTCTGTGGGAACTGGTTAAAACCCTCGCATCCCTAGCTACTAATTATCTCAGCGTCCGCCTAATCTCCCTCGCTCTCACTGGTCAGTTAGGTAATGAGTTTAAAACCATCAAAGCCCTAATCAATCAACGCAAGGGGTTGATGTCTGCTACCCTACAACTATTTGGGGTCAATCAACGTTGGCGACTATCTTCAGAAGAGACGACCGCAGCGATAAAGGAACAGGGTAAAGTTATTGCTGCCGTTGCTAATGCCACAGCTAAAGTTAGTCAAACTGCTAAAAATACTGCTGTTGCTGGTGCTGCCAAACTAAGCGGGGTAACGGTTGATGTAGCTAAAACGGAAATCAAGAATTTTGGGCAACAAGCTTTAGCTACCGCTCAGTCGATCGCCCAACAGGGAAGAAAATTAATTGTTACTGGATTAGAAAAAGTCGGTATAGTTCCTCCCGCTACTCCTGTAAGTGCATTTGTAAGGACAAGACACCTGGGGAAACCTCATCCGCTTGATATGTCCGTGGAGAGATCGGTACAGCCTAGCAAAATTCCTTCTATTATTTCTCCCACTCCCAAGGTTGCTAGTTATGCTCCTTCTATCCTTCCTCCCACTCCCAAAGTTGCCAGTTATACTCCTTCTTTAATTCCTCCCACTCCCAAACGGACATATCAAGCACCTGGGGAAACCCCAGGTGTCTTGTCCTCACCTTATAGTATTCAAAAGTTAGAACCTGTTAAACCTACCCCGATTACACCATTCCAGCTTGTATCTGTCTCAGGTAAAGAAGCAAAAGAAGCGATCGATCTCTCTAAAAAGGCACTTGATCGACAGTTAGAGACGACGAAGATCGGTAAAACCATACAACCATTTCAATTTATCCCCCTCACTTCTGGGGAAATTAAACCAGTTCTAGAGCAGACTAAAATTAACCTTGATCGTCAGATAGAAGCTCTGGTAAGCAAGGATAAAAAATTCTTAGAGGCAGCGCAACAGAAAGAATTAGCTCTAGCTACATCCAAGCAAAACTTACAAGCTCGTAATGCTGCCAAAGCCAGTATCGCTAAATCCAAAGTAGCCATTCAAAAAGCAGAACTCGCCGTAACCGAGGCACAAAATAAAGCGATCGAAATCGGTAACAATTTAAACGCTACGGCAGTCGAGCGAGAATCGGCTATAGCGGAAGTAACCAAAAAACAGAATAAACTCAAACAAGCTAAGTTGCGTCTAGCCGATGCCGAATTGAATTACACTCAACTCAATACCGATAAATTGATATTGAGAAATAGAGCGATCGAGGCTAGTAATAAGTTAGAGAAAGTAAGGAATGACGCTGCTACTAAATATACTCCCCTCGCCCAAGCTCTATCACAACAGGAAGAAGCTAGAGCCAAAGCGATCGCTTTTTCTCAAGCTGCCACGGTCGCTCAATATAAAGCCGAACAGATAGCTACAGCCCAAGGCTATAAGAGTTCATCAGCGATCGAAGCTCGGAATGCTGCTAGGATAGCCGAAAATAGAGCAATTAAAGCGGGAATCCTGCTAAAGCAGAAAGAAACAACCGTAGATAAAATCAGTACGGAAATTACCAAGCAACAAAGGTTGGCAGAATTGGGGTTATTTGAAGCCAAGGTTTTTGGTCGAGATATCACTCTAACCTCAGTAGGTTTACTCGGCAAAATCAATAAGCTGATGACTGCCGATATTAATTTAAAACTTGCTGCTGCTGCTGCCAATACTAAGCTAGCTTTTACCGAAGCTAATCTTGCTAAGGTCAGGGCATTTTTTACAAATTCTACTGATTTAACCTTTCTTAAAATTTGGGCGCAGCAAAGCAACTTACTCGCTCTCAACATTAAGGGAGTAGCTAAGGCGATCGGTTCTGGCTTATTCGGTGCAGCGGGTAAGGTCAATTCTGCCTTTGAGGGAATGCTGGGACAATTTAAGGTTTTTGCTCCCTTACTTCAAGTTGGCGCGATCGCAGCTATTGTCCTGCGTAATGAGCTATTTGGCTTGGGCGCACAGACTCGCAAGTTAACTAAAGATTATAAAGAGTATTTAGCAGAACAGAGAAAATTAAATCAAGAAATTGGGCGTTCTTCTGGCTTGACCGCCTTATCTCGTTTAGCAGAATCAGACCCCGCCGCCTTCAAAGATAAACTGTTAGAACTACGAGAAAGCGGAATCATCGCCGATAAAGAATTTAATAAACTCTCTCGATCGATCTCCGAACTCGGTTCGTCTGGAGACAAAAACAAGAAAAAACTAGAGGAACTGCGGAGAGAATTAGATAGTCTAGCTCTAACTGGCAAGCAAAAAGTAGAACAAGGGGTAGTCGATTCTATCCTGGGAGGAATTAAAGCCGTTCCTGGCTTGATTGGTTCTGTGTTTGATGGGGCTGCTAATTTTGTTGGTGCTTCTGTCGGCAGCGTTGGGGCTATTCCTTTTACGGGTAGTATCTTTACCAAAGGCAGACTTACAGGCATTGATGAAACCGCCCTCAGTCGAGAGTTAGATTTACTCAAAAGACCCCTCTCAGAACTCGATGTCTTTATTCAAAAGACTGGCGATCGATATTTAGAGACGAATAAAGCAGTAAATAGCTATCGAGAAAGTCTCGCCCTCACTCGTGCTGTCCAAGCCAAAGTAGCCCGTGGAGAAAAACTTACTACTGAGGATCTCAAACAAGAAGAAGCTAAATTTAAAAATACAGAGAAGTTAAACGAGCAGCAAATCCAAGCGATCAAGAAGAGGCTAGAAGAAGACCAGAAAACCTTAGATAAGACTAAAAAAGCAGAAGCCAGGGCGATTTATCAGAATCGCATGGATGAAGCTAGAAAAGCTAAAGAAACCTTGGAGGAAGAGAACGCTAAATTTAAACAGTTACGCACTGAAATCAATAAATATCTAATTGAAGAACTCCCTAAAATCCGTACTGCCTTACAGGAAAATAGCAATCCTACCCTCGCCCTTACCAATGCTCAAGAGAAATTCGAGCAAGCCTACATTAAAGACAGTGAAGGTAGAACTACCAAACTTTTAAAACCACTGCAAGTATTGCGAGATGAAGCTTTCAAATTGGCAGCCCAAACCCAAGAGAATCTCACCTTGGGAGCGTTAGACGGAGCTAAAGCAGGGGAATTAGTCGCTGCTGAAAGTTTGCGCCGAATTCGCGATGACCAGCTCGAAGTTATGCAGGATGGGGAACTCAAACGAGGCTACCGTCTAACTATCGCCGATCGCCGTTCTTTTTCCGAGCAAATCATTGCCCTAGAAAATGCTGAACTCAAAAGAGCAGAAACTCGCACCAACATAGAGATTGAGAATATTCGAGCCGTAGGACGAGCCAGATTGGAAGTAGAATCCAATACCAATCTGAAAATAGTCAAACTCCAAGCCCAACAATTAAATAGTCGCATTGCCCAAAAAGAGAAGGAAATAGACGAGCTAAGCAGTTTGGGACTGAGAACTATCGACCAGGAAATTCAACTACAGCAACTCCAAGCCCAAGCTAGTTCTCAATCCCTCCAGTTAGAACTCGCCCGTCTTAATCAACAATTTCAGGAATCAGCAGCCAGATTACAGAGACTCCAACTGCGAAACGAAAAAATAATTGCTGCCTCACAGCAATCGATTCAATTCCTCAGCCAGGAAAACACCATCACTCAAGCCAATACTAATTATGTCCAGCAGCAACTATCGGCGATCGAGAAAAGAGCTAATGTGCAAACTTCTATCTCTCAAAATGAAGTCTATAATTCTCAGGTACAGATCGAACTGCTGGGAGCGAGAGAACGAGCTTTAATCGCAACTATCCCCTACCAAAAAACTCAATTAGAAAATGAGATTAAAATCACCAAAGAGCAAAATAAACAGCGTAAAATACAGGCTGAAACTCAAGTTGCCAATGCCAAGCTAGCTCTAGAAAAAGCAGAGGATCAATTAGCTTTTGCTCGTAGTAATGATGCTTCACTCGATCAACTCGACCAATTACGTTTAGCTGTAGAGCAGCAAGAATTACAACTACAAAAAGCCTACGAAGGGTTAAATCAAGCTGTATTTCAAGAAGACATTGAAGGGGAAATAACTAGAAGAAAACGGGAACAGCTAGATCTAGAGCAGCAATCTCAAATTCAATCCCTACAAATAGCTAAATCCCAAGCAGAAAGGGCGAAAACAGAAGCAAAAATTACCAGAAATATTCAAAGACAATCAACCTATCTAGCTAATATCAAACAGAAAGCAGAGATAGATAAAAATGCTCGTTCCTCCCTGGCTCAATTCCGTACGGGCGAATTAAATTTAGCCCTTCAACTTACTAACAAAGAAAAAGACAAACTAAAAATAGCTAAAACTATCGCAAGTACCAAGTTAAAGTCACTTCAATCTCAACTGCGGAGTGAAGCGCAAATACTCGCCATCAATCAGCAACAACAACGTTCACAGCTACAAGCTCAGAAAAGTAAAAATCAGGCTGCTCTTTCGCAGAATTTAGCCGATATCGTCAAAGCTCAAGCCGAAGTAGGTAAACTTCAAGCTGGTGGCGCATCGGCTAAGAAAGTTAAAGCAGCACAGTTGTTTGTAGATGCTCAATTAGCCCAAAGAACATCTTTACAGTATCAATCTCAACAATTGAGGAATAGAGAAAATTTACAGAGATTATCTCAAAGGCAGGAACGAGAAGCCTTTAGACGCAGTTCCAGACTTCAGATCGATCGCGCCAGGGTAGAATCTCTTTCTTCTTTGCCCGAAAAAGAGCAAAAAGCTTTAGCCAAACAACTACAAAGAGAATTTCTCCGTCGTGGTGGTGGTACTAGTGGTGGTAACTTGAAAGGATTGATTAAGGGATTGAGTAATTTTAAAGTTAAAATCCCTGAAATCAAAATTCCCGAAATTAATTTCCCTAGTATAGACAAAATTAGAAAAGACGTAGAGTCGATCTTATCGGAGTTTAAAACCTCAGAATCAAGCCAAGAGCAAACAAAAAGCTTCACCATTCAAACCCTCAACATGGATTCACCCATCAATATTGAAATCAATGGTGCAGACGATAAAGAGGAGATAGCGCAAGCAGTAGAGGGGGCGGTGTTTAATAGAATGACAGATATACTTCGAGGCGTGGAAACAGAGCTAAATCAATAATTATCGAGCTTGTTTAGGCAATTGTCGTACTTTTGTAACTTAAGATCTGCTTCCTCGATCGATACTCCGTCTGTGGTACTGGCGGTTAAAGATTCTTTCTAAAATATTATGCTTGATCAAGTTAAAAATCAACTTCTGATTATTTGATTGGGCAGAGAAAATCTTTTAAAGAGATCGGCTGTTTGTAACGAAAAGCCTGAATCTTATTGAAGAAAATGTAAAGTTGTAAGGGTCTAAAAAGGGTATAGGTGCGTTGGGAGAAGCAAGAATTTAAGCTGATTCAGGGGTTACGTATTCCGCTAGAAAGACTCTAACTGCCTCTTGCCATCCTTCTTTTTCATCCAATTTAGAACGAACAGAAGGAGGAATTCTCAGCGTAATCTTTGCTGTGCAAGATTCTGGTCGATCCGTCTTAAATCCTTGACACTCCCACCACTAAATTTTTCACAACCCTGAACGGGTCGCTCTAAATTCTAGTGGGGGATTCTTGGTTCATCGAGTCTCCGTTAGACGACAGGCTAGAACGGGGTTCATAAACGCCTGGGGTTTCCCCAGGCGACGACCCCTTGCCAATCGCCCAAGAGGGAGTCTCTCCCCAAGCGTAGATTCCTGTATGCCCGACAGTATTTAGTCCTTTTTTGAGGATGTTGATGCTGGCTGCAATGTCTCTATCCTCGACATATCCACACTTACAGACATGAGTGCGGGTTGATAGAGATTTTGTAATTCTCGTTCCACAAGCTGGACAATCTTGAGAAGTGTAGTGCGGAGGAACGGCAATAGTTATTTTGTCGAACTTCCAGCCAAAGTATTCAATCCAACTGCGGAACTGTGTCCAACCAGCATCAGAGATAGACTTCGACAATTTACGATTACGAACTAGATTCCTCACACTTAAGTCTTCATAGGCGATGCAATCATTAGAAGCACATACGCACCTTGCTAACTTTACAGCATGGTCTTTACGTTGCCTACTTACTCTCAAATGTTGTTTAGCTTTTGCTACTCTAGCTTTATGGTAATTATTAGACTGTCTCGTCTTAGGGGACTTGACCATCTGCTTTCCCTTTACCCCTTTATTGGGATTTCGGTACTTACGAGATAGTCTTCGCGCCTTACGATTAAGTTTTTGTTCGCTCTTGCGGTAAAACCTGGGATTTTCTTCTGTATGTCCAAATGAATCGGCATAGAAGTACTTTAGTCCCATATCCAAACCAATGGCTCTACCTGTTGGCTGCATCTCTTCTTTGACTTCAATAGATATGCAAAACTGGCAGTAATAGCCATCGGCACGACGCACTAATCTTACTCGTTTAATTTGTTCTGGCTGATAGAAATAGATGTCCCGACTGCCAACAAGTTTAACCCTGCCAATATTATTTTTATCGGTAAAGGTAATATGCTTTTTAGTAGCCTCATCTAGCTTCCATCCAGACTGCTTATATTCAACCGAACGAGAATGTTTTTTAAACTTTGGAAAACCTTTTTTTCCTTTAACTTTTTTCTTGCAGTTATCGAAAAATCTAGCAATACCAGACCAAGCTCGTTCAGCAGATGATTGTCTTGCAGTTGAATTTAATTTATTAGCAAAGCCATACTCTTTGGCTAGGACACGACAATACTTATTTAAGTCGTATTTGTTAACCCCTTTATTGTCCATCCAATACCTAAGAGCTTTATTTCTGACAAATTGACCTGTGCGTATAGCCTCGTCAATTGCTGACAGTTGATATTGCTTTGCTTTAATTTTGTACTCAATTACAATCATATATTTATGCTAGCATAGTTGGCACAAAAAAAGATGCTTCGCGCTGTTCTTGACAAAAATTCATCTCATCGGTAAACCTTCGAGCGCGACTACTGCGTAGTCTTAATTCGCTCTTGGCTATACCGAGAGTCTTCTTTTTGCATCTAAGATAAAAGAGGTTTCACTAATTATGATATCAGATTCAGAATTCAACCCAATCACATTTAAAAAAGAACGAGAACAGATATTTAATCGAACCGAGATCGATTGTTCCTCATACAAATCTACATACAAAGTTGTCCTATACGAAGTAGCTCACAGCCTAACTAGTGGCAGAGTGAGTATTTATCCTATTTGCCGTAAGAAAATTTATTGCCCGATCGCTTGATCGGGCAAGCGTACCTTGAAAATTAAATATTGATCAACTTAAAAATCAATTTCTGGTTATTTAACTGAGTAAGGAAAATCTGTTTTTAAGACTGGCAAATGTATAGAAAATGCCGATTCTTATTGGCGAAAATGTAAAGCTGAAAGAGAAATAACTGGTATGTGTGCGTTGGAAAAGCGGGAATTTAAGCTGATTCTAGATCGACATCAGCAGTGTATTCTGTTAAAAACTCTCTAACTGCGTCATGCCAACCTTTTTTACGGCGTAGCTTTTCCCTCAAAGAAGCGGGAAGTTTAATATTGACTTGCTTGTCGCAAGGTTCTGGTTTATCGGTTGTAAACCTATACTGTTTTATGCGATCTGCTCTTGAGGAATCTTTAGGCATCTTTGTTATTAATAGACTGCTAATGTTATGGTATCTCGCCACATTAGGAAAATACAAAAGTTTCGATTTGTATAGTTTTGTTTATTTTACCACTTTAGGCGTAGTACCATGCCTAAAGATAGTATAATCAATTTGAGAACTTGAAAGAGCGATCGATAGTTTTAGTCGACAAGCGATCGCATCTTTCTACTACATCCATAAATAGGAATTCCCTCAATGATACCAGTTGACTTTAGCAAAAATCAAATTTTTGACTTCCAACAGTTGATCGATCTTGACTTTCAAACTCAGTCGTTGCAAGTCCTGAAAGATACCTACTCTGATGGCGGTTGGGATGCTGTCTTAGGCATCGAACCTGAACCATACCAGTGGTACTCGGCAGATTACCGCCAGGGCTATATAGACAAATTACACGAAAAACTTGCTGCATAAACTTTACCGCCCAGTCAACGACTGGGCATTCTATTATGCCAAAAACAAAAAATCCATATAAAGCCGATCAGGCAAAGCCTGCCAGTCAAGCTGGGCGCGATTATCTAACTCCGCCAACTCAATCTCTATATCAAGACCATGATGTAGAAATATCCAATCTTCCTTGGATACAACAGATATTGGAAGATGCAGCCGATCTAGACGATCGCATCGCTGGCGATTTCGATCTAGATTACTTAAAGTTTCGTATATACAATAACGAATACAGCTTTATAGTTTCAGGGCTGATACTTTTTAAGATTAAAGCACTCAAGCTCTATGCCAACAAAGCCAAATCTTTCAGAGCTTTTTGTGAAGACCATCTACACAAAAGCCACTGGATGGCTAATAAGCTAATTCGATCGGCGAAGGTATGTATAGACCTGATTGTGGCGGGCTTCGACGTAATTCCTCGCAATGAATCGCAAGCCAGAACCTTGCTAGCGCACTGTGAAGATAATTTGGTCAAAGCTTGGGGACACGTCTTAGAGCAGCATGAAGGACAACTGCACAAAATTACCGCCAAAAGCATCAAGCGCAGCTTGGTAGGGGAAGAAAAAGAAGAACCCACGATGCAAACTATGGTGGTGACATCTGCTTTGTACGAAGCGATTTGGAAAAGAGCTACAAGCTTTGGAATGAAAGCGATCGAGTTCTTGGAGGAATTATTTTTGGGTAAACAAACAGGTGACAATTTTGCCCACAAAATGAAACTAGAAGAATGGGAGGAAGACTTGGCAATCTTGGGTGATTCTGGCTAAATTCATCAAAACTGAATAGCGCGATCGAGCAAATGAAAAATTTTGCTTACTTTTTGTTACTCCAAAATCAATTAGGTAGATTTTTGATTTTGTACGGAATCAACTAAATGTTCATTTCTCTACAGTTACCTCAAAATTAATTAAAATTAAGAAAAAAAGTAATGAATAATCCCAAAATAGAAGTTGATATAGCTGATTTGTTGAATAAGCTTGATAGCAAGCTAGATAAGTTAGATAGTAAGCTTGATAGTTCTATTACCAAACTAGATAGTAAGCTTGATAGTTCTATTACCAAACTAGATAGTAAGCTTGATAGTTCTATTGCCAAACTAGATAGCAAACTTGATAGCTATCAAAGCGAAATCAAACAAGAATTAAAAGATATTAATAGTCGACTAGGAAACTTAGAAACAGGACAAGGAAAAATAGAAGAAAAAATAACTGGCTTAGACAATCGTATCAAGTCAGCAGAAGCCAACATAATTCCCTTGGCAGAGAAGGTTGGAGAGCTAAAGAACTGGCGACAAATCGCGGTAATCGTTATTACTGGGACTTTTGGGACTTTGCTAGGCTGGTTTGTCAGAAGTGGAAAATTTTGACTTTCTGTTGTCGATCAAAAATTATCAATCCTGTCCCAGCAATCGCGGTACTTTTGTCGTTTATAATCTGCTTCTGCCATTGACACGCCATCTGTAGTACTGGCAATTAAAGATTCTTTTGAAAGCCGATAGCATTCTGCCAATAAATTAGCATGAGCCTGATCTCTAAAATATCTATAGCCAAGAACAGAACCTATTCCTAAGACGATCGCGATCATTAACTGCTCCCATTCTTTTAAACGCTTAAACCAAGTAATCATAAGGATGAAGGATAAATATATAGACTGCTTTCAGCCTAACTATCCGAAGCTCGATCAACTGTGATCCGATTAGAACGGTAAATATTCATTTGCTTCACCTACTCCCACAGCTACAGAATACTTACTATTCTCTATTGCTTCCGCGATCGCCTTCTCCTCTGCATCATGATAAACTCTTTCGTTGACTAATTGTTCAACATAAACATTGACATTGATTTCCAGAGCTATTACCACAGCATCCGCAGCATCGGGAGAACGTTTTAATCTAGCTCTAGTCTTATCTTTTGGTTCGCAGAGTATCTGTTTTTCAGTATTCGTGTTGTACCTGATAGCCGATAATTCCTCAAGCACCTCATTTTCTACATCCCCCAGAGGTGCGATCGCAATCTCCCCAAGCCTCAGTCCTTCTCTCAATCTCCAGTAAAGCTCAGATTTCCTATTCTTATATTGTGATTTATCTTCAGGACTACCCCCAAAATTGCACTCAGTAGCCATATAACCATCTTGCTTCAATTTAGCCAATGTTCCAGCACCCACACCAATTCTATCTACAGCCACCTGATAAAGTCCTCCCAAGTTATCAATTTGTGGCTCTACTATCTCCGTAGCCAATCTCAGCACATCCTCGCGATCGCCTCTAGTCTGATACAGTTTGACGCTATATAAAACATTTCCTCTCCATAGAGATACCCCATGTCTGTCTCCTCCATCTCCTACATCTACGCCAATTCTCCATTTATCTGCATAGGCTAATTTATCCCAATATTCGGGATTATCATCATATCTCTTCCTGGCTTCAGTTAACCAAGATTTAGGAATGATACCATCGGCTGTATCAGTCGGAAATTCAGCCTCAACCCGACTCATCCAGTAAGCGGAGAATTCCCCATATTTAGCCCTGACTTTCTCAATCCAAGATATGCTAACTGCCCCTGGTATCACATCACGGGGTAAATCCTCATCCCATTCCGATTGTGGCAGTACTGGGTCATTCTTTCTCTCTTCTACTGGTTTGAGTATGCGATCGGCTATCTCTGGCTTTAATCTATGGATCGGTTTGCCATTCTCCGCGACTACTTCGATATAAGCCCAGGAGACATTAACATGACCCCAGACAGGTATTTTAATATTATCGACACTACAACTTTTAGCAAATGCCGAATTAGGATTTAAAGGATTGCCGATCCTCACTCCTCGGTTTTTAGAGCCAGTTAAACACGATTCAAAGGCTTCGTCGATCGTGCTGGATACTCCATCAGCTTCATCTTGGATTAAAAGTAAATTGACTGCGTGTCTTCCTTGAAATGCATCTGAATTTGTATGTCTTGAAGTATACCCGATCGCCTTAGCCGATTCACTTTTTCTAACAAATAATTCCCCCCTGCTCCCACCTAATTTATGTTTGTGCCTGTCATAAAGTTGTCTGATTTCTTTCCATAAAATATCTTTTACTTGCTGTAAGGTAGGAGCGGTTGTATAGACCTGCCCCTGCACTGCGAATATATACCACAGCACTACTAAAGCCATGCTGAAAGATTTACCTACAGAGTGAGCAGCCTGAACATTAGTAGTAGCTTGATCGCGTACTGAAAGGAGAATATCTTTTTGTTCTAAGGTCAGATATTTGATACCTAATATTTCAGTGGCAAACTCGATCGGCTTGTCCTTGTAGCGAGTTAAATCTTGTTTCTTCTTGCTCTTATTCTTCTTTTTTTTTCTGGCTTTTTTTAAAGATTTAACTTTATTGATTGTCGCTATACTCATGATAAACGTAGTTGGGAAACTGCGCGTCTTTAGACCGCAGAGGAACAACAGTAGAACTGCTTCAGCGCGGAGTGTGTTACCTCGCAAACTATCTATGGGGAGTGTCAAATCGAAAAAAAATAAATATTTAGTTGACTGTCTCTGTCGATCGCATCTTCAATATTCTGCCAAGAATTAGAATCCATGGTAGAGCATTTTTGCCAGAGAAACCGCAAGCGTTCTTTATTTTCTTGAGCGTTTAAACCATCAATTTCGTCACAGCGATCGCTCAACCTCGTGCCATCTTCTAGGGTATCTCTTGCGTCTCCAAAATCAAAACATAAAACCTTGGGAGGGACATTGTGATACCAACTTTCTCCCCAAGCAAAACTAGAATTGCATTTATCAAATTCCTTTTCTGTCATTAAATACATGAATCGATCTACGCTCAATCTTCCTCCTCCTCTTCCATCAAAACATGAGTACCGATCGCCAGTTCTCCTATGGCTCGAATCACCCTACCCGTACTATCCATAGTCTTAGCCCAAGCAAGCTGCTCCTTAATATTCTCTGGCTTTTTGTCAAAGGGATGTACGTCAAACCCTTTATGCACGACCTCTAACCCTCTCTTTAAGGCTCTAACCGTTTCTCCTTGCCATTCCCCATATAACTTATCCAAACATTGCAGGTAAAGCTGTTTTAAAACTTCATCACTATTTAGTCTATTTCTCCACCCGTCAAAAGTCCCACTAGGTATCTGGTATTGATCGCAAGTAGACTTCTTACCTAGTATTTGGGCAGAAGCTAGTATATGCGCTGCTTTCTTGTAAGGGAATTCTTGCAATTTTTAGACCGTGAGAAGTTAAAACAAGTTTAGAGAAGTCCATTCTATATTACCCGAATTTCAATCGATCGAGGCAATACGTATTGAATTTACGCCAGAGTAAGTAGTATATTAATTTAATACGCATTATATTAATTGAATGAGTAATTCAAATCCAAGAAATGCAGGGAGAAAACCTTTAGGAAATCGAGCAAAAGAAACGATAAGTTGCTCGATCGACGGTGACTTAAAAAGGCGAGGTAAACGAGCTAATGTCAACTTCTCCCAGTTGCTAGAGCAAGCTTTAATGGACTATTTAGAAATCTATGAATCAATCGATCAATCCGAATGAATTAGACTTATCCTCTTTGCCTTCCGTTAATCTAGAAGACAAGAGTAACTTACCAGAAATATCTGGAATATACTTCGCGATCGACTCTAGAGATATCGTGCAGTACATCGGAAGAACTAACAACTTAAAACAAAGATGGAATGGTCATCACCGCAGGTATCAGCTAGAGGAATTAAGCAAAATCAAAATTGCCTATCTGCATATCGACGGCAGCAGCATTCTATTAGATGAAATTGAAAAAGCTCTAATAGATTGGTTTAAGCCCCTCCTGAACAATACGGATATAGTAAAAAGTTCTGAAAATCAAGATCGATTAGGGCGTGGTGGAAAAAGAGAAGGTGCAGGTGCGCCCAAGAAGGAAGTCAAGAGAAACGTTTGTATAACTATGAAAGTCACTGAGGAATTCCGCGATCGCTTGAAATTAAAAGTTCAATCTTCGGGGAAATCTCAAAATCAATTCATAATTGATTGTGTCGAAAGAGTTCTTTCTATGGACAGTAAGCGAGGCAAGACCTAAGGCTACTTTTGAAAAGTAGTTGTATTTTTTCAAGATATGCTGTAAAATAGATATATAAACAAAAAACACCACGGAGAAATTATGAAACTCATTAACGTAAACGATCGAGGTTTTGACCCTGTAGACAATCAGAATATATCAGTAGGAAGCTATGTGAAAATTGGCTTTGAAAGTGATACTGCGGGAGAAAGATTTTGGATTGAAATTACCAGCATTAATGAAGCTTTCATGGTGGGAAGAATTGACAATCATTTGTATAGCGATCAATGGGGTTTCAGTCTTAATGATCGCGTCATCTTCCACTTAGAAAATATTCTGGATATCTACCCAGAGTAAAAAACGGAGTCGATCGCGCAACAAAGGGACACCACATCCCGAACGCGATCGACTCTCCAATTATAAATCATAAGGAGAAATAATATGAAAGTATGGCATACCCACGGAGGTAAAAGGGAAGGTTCAGGCAGGAAGAAACGCCCTAAACCAGAAATTGTTAACTTACGGATGACTCCCGAACTAAAACAGGCGATCGAGCAAAAAGCCGAAAAAGAGGGGATGTCAATCAATAAATATATAGTAAATTGTCTTGAAACTCTTCACAGACAAGGGAAAGAATAAATTTTGAAATAGTAGTTGCATTTTTCAAAATAAGTGCTATTATATATATATAAACAAAAAACACCACTCGGAGAAAACATGACTATTAAATATGGCTGTAAATGGGAAAAAGACAGAAGCGGTTATTTAGGCATTTATTTAAAAAATCCTGTTTACGCGATCGGTTCTACTTTGAACAGAGACGGCAGTTGGACACACGAATTACTAACTAAGCAAAAATGCTCTTTAACTGGAAGCAAAAGTTATGAACTTCCCAGAAATCAAAACTCTTGGTTCGATCACGAAAATGTTCTTGAAGTTGTAGCGATTATCGAAGACAGAACAGAATATTGGAATTTAAAAAATAAGAGCTAATGCTTTAGCTACTAAAAAACAGATTGATCGCGCTAATACAAGATACAAAATACCTAGCGCGATCGATTTTTTGATACAACAAAAACACCACTCAAAAAAAACAATGAAGCAAAGCTTTATAACTACTGACGATACAATTTTTTATTATCCTCGGAGAGATAGATACAATGGGGAACAAAAGGAGGCGATCGAGCAAGAAGGATTGAGAATTATTGATAGTTTCTTAGCTAAAGGGGTAGTTCCTCAAGTTGGCGATCGCATCTCGATTTTAATTGAAGACGAAGATGAAAATATTGATTTTTTAGTGATTCAATTCATTGTTGAGTCGCGAACTTTTAGAGATATGGAAATAATAGACTTTTTCCTAACAGAAACAGACACTGATCGAGTCTGAAGCTTTAAAATATTTTATTTTAAATTCTGCATTTTTCGGCTATAGTTTAAACATAATTCAACAACACAAAACACCACCTAAAACCATGAACTACACAAACACAAGGCAACAGCATTTCGACACATTTCTAAAAATAGCTAAAGATCTACAAGAAACTGTAGATAGAAGCAAAAGAAAAGCAGCTATGGATAAATTTGGGCTTGAGAATCACAGCCTTCTTAAAGGAACTAAGACCTTAATAAATAGAATTATCCGTCTTAAAGGAAAAACTAATCAGAAAAAGAATATATTGCGGATAAAATCGGCTATCAAAAAACTGAATTTAATTTTAAACTCCAGCTATTTTTATATTCATCCCGCAGATAGAACCAAAAAAGTAGTTAAAAACTTCAAAAATAAAATCAACGAGATATGCGATCGCCTCTTTTCTACCTTACCCGCAGGGGAATCTATTCAGTTGGAATTGTTTGACGAAAAAAGCCATGAAATGACTCAATATATTCCTGTCCCTAGATTCTATGGCTGGGTCAATTTTTTAGAGGGATCCAATATATTGGATGACCTGTACCGCAGAATATTTGAAGTTTCTAGCCCCAAATTTACTCAGCTAGCAATCCAGGGCTTGTATAGGCGTTGTTAGTTACTACGGGGAACTCTAGCGTTAGTCAGAAAAACATCTAAATCTAAATTGACTTGCCCCAACTCAGTGCTATTAGTTGAGTTGTTATCAGTTCCCAAGGTTGCCTCTAACGTTCCATCATAGGTGTAAGAAGTGACTTTAAGAGTGACCCTAGAGCCGTTTTTAATTAAATCCAATCCTAAGCCAAATAAAGTGGCATCGATCGCGCTCCCCCCATTGGGAGTGAAAGTAAGAGTTTCTGTGCCGTCAGCAGTGGCATTACTACTAAGTTGAATGGTGTTGTCGTCAGTTTTGGCGATTACCGTAGTACCAAGAGAAATACCTGTACCCGATACCTCATCGCCTACTTTCACCGAGACAAAGCCATCACTTGTAGTAGTAATGCTATCGCTACCATTAGCAATAGAGCAATTTCCTACGCTAAAAGCAGCAGGAGTAATGTTTATGTTGAAGGGTATAAAAAAACCTTCTCTACCATCCCCAACCGCATCGTATTCAAGAGTAGTTCCTTCGGTAACATCCAGGCTTAAAGACTGGCTTGTTGCTGCTTTGGGGCGGGTCAATCCATCTAGTGTAATTGTCATAATATTAAAATCTCACTGCGTAATTAGCTAATTTTATTTTCTTGGTTTTACCTTCCTTGCCAGGTAAAGAGATCGATCGATTCTTGTTTTTCTCTAACCATTGATTTAATTTTTGCTCTTGTTCTTCCTCCTTCCTCTTCTCTGGATCTTGTCTCATCCTGGCTGTTTGGGGTATCAGTTGAGATAAAAAATCCAGGGAATATTTTTCAGCCAGAGCGATCGCGCCTGGGGCGGTATATGCTTCGATCAGCATTGCCATCAGGTCACATTCTCCGTTTCCCGATCCTTCAATTGTTCCGCTTCTATCTTCTTCTGTTCCTCCTCGATTTGCTTGTCTCTCATCTTCTGAAACTTCTCGAAAAAAGGCATATCATGTATCCTCGCGATCGAACTGGGAACGGGGTTTAATCTGTGATCGGGAAAGTGATAGACTGGTCGATCGAAGAAGGGAGAATCTTTAATCCCTGGACTTTTCATATTTTCATTGATCGACTCGCTAAAAAATATTTTCCCCAGTTGAACTATATCTCCAGATTGATATAGAGGTTCGATGTCAAAGCCTAATTCTGATTTGCCGATGACGGGCATCATTTTTGCCAACTTGACCATAATAGTCTTAACTGGTTTGGATGCCAGTACTATAGATAGGCATCCTTGAGCGTCTACATAATGCTGGATAAGCTGTTCTTGTAATTTGGTAGCGTCAGTCAGTTTATCAAAGGAGACGGGACGAACTAGGATTGTTTCTAATTCTTCTCCGCGATCGTCCCAATACGTAACCTCAAATGTAGGCGTAACTAATTTCTTCTTGTTCATAGTAACCCTCCACAGTTGTTCCTCCTACGAGCTTTTAGCCGTAGGAGGAACAACAAGTTAGCGGTTTTAACCGCAGTCAAAATATACAACGCGGGAGTGGAATAAGCTGGGGAAACCCCAGCATTTCCTCCCGCCAATTTGGATACAGAATCTTTATAGAGCAATGGCTTGAACTCCTGTACTATATAAAATAGCTAGTAAGTCACGATGACTTTTGAACTGACGGTGAGACTCCGTGTATATGGACACTCTGGTTAAAAGGTAGTCAAGGGAAAACCAAGACTCGGTGCTATGTACTCCAGACCTAGCCTTTGCAAGCAAAGCTTTCGGGACGAGTGAAACAAAATTGATAAACATAACTAGCGACAACCAAAAGATAAAAGTATGCCCAGATCCAGTAATGGACCAGGGAGTAGGGGCAATTGGCACCGCCCTGATGCAGAAAACTAAAGCGTTAGCTGCTGTGTTCTGGATGGTTTCGGCTATCCGTACAAAAGGCATCGCGGTGCGTGAAAGTTAACATGGTTCTAACTGACTTGTTCGGTTTCATCTAAAGAATCCAACGTGGTTCACCCGCTGGAGTGTCAAGTTGTTAGTTGCTAAATAGCTAATAACTTAATCGTCGCAAAAGATTTCGTCACTAATTTCGTAGACATTCCAAGGTTCGCACTTACCGATCGTCGCCACATCTAAAGTTACTGTGGTGGTGTCGTCTCCTGGTTTCAAGCCTCCTCC
Organism: Palythoa mutuki; assembly: GCA_027575235.2. Classification (NCBI taxonomy): domain Eukaryota; kingdom Metazoa; phylum Cnidaria; class Anthozoa; order Zoantharia; family Sphenopidae; genus Palythoa; species Palythoa mutuki. The sequence goes on from JAODFW020935320.1 coordinate 32,266, forward strand.
CTCTGGATTGACGAATAAGTTAGGAATTTCTATTATCTCTAGGGTATTATCGGACATAAAGCAGAGTCCGTTTAACTCCAAGAACCCTAGCTGAATCTCGCTCATGGTTCTAGTATTAAAATCCTTTTGGGGTTCGAGAATTACAAAAGCTCGTCTTGCTAATAAATCGTTGCTAAACTTACGGGCATAATCAGCACCAACGGCAAAACTATTAGGAGTAGATGGGTTAAAGGTTGCATAGGCTTGTTGAGTTAGGGAGATCGTCTCTCCTGTCGTTGTTAGAGTAGCCCCTCTGGTGTCAGCATCTTCTAGCATTCCATTGCCCAATTTGCCAGTGCCGACAGCATCATATTCGCTTTTAAGTACTTGCTGCCTCCAGGGATATCTAAGAGTAGCCGTAGTGGTCTGAGTGCGTCTATTTCTTTGTAATGCAGTAATGTCTAAGTTACTGCCTTTAAAAGTTAATGTAACTACGGGTTTGCGCTCTTTAAAATTATTGGCGATTTTTACCTCATAGCCTTGAGAGTCTACCTCGGTAATCTCCGTGTTACCTCCTAAGCCATCATCCAAATCCATAGTTGCTGGTCTATTTTGAATTAAGATTAAACCAGTCTCGATGTCATAAAGGTTGACGATCGCGTTCCTTACCCGTCTCCTGGTATATATTGCCTCAGCACTTGCCATAACTATTTTCCTCAGTATTCGATAAGTTTAAAATTGATTCGTAAAAAAGCGTATACGGGCGTGGCGACTTCATTCACCATGATCCTGTATTCCGCTTTCCTCTCCTCGTTTATAACATTTGCGGGACAGTGTTCGTGATGTAGGAAATAGCTCTCTAGTAGCTCGTCAATAGCGATCGATGCCCATTGAAGTAAACCTGGTAGTTTATCTTGTTCTGGAAAAGCGATACAGTAGGCAATTACGCCTTCAGATATTCTGTCTCTGGTATCGGGAAAAATGTCTGTCTGCCGATAGACCTTTAGTAAGGGAAACCTACTGAGGTCGATATTGACGGCATCGTAATCGACTATATCTCTAACTGCAATCTCCCCAGGACATAATTTAATAAAGGCATGATTTAAACCATCAGCCAAGTACTTGGCGATCGACCTCAAAGTTTTATCCTGCTTGGGGGTAAAGTTTTTTAAAGAGCAAGATAAATCTTCTCCTTGAAGATAGTTAGCTGAAGGATCGAAGTGATAATTTAATGACAATTCAACCTCTTCTGTTTTCAATTATTCCTGCTTTTTCTAATAACCCAGGCTTGCCCTGTCGATAGGCTTTTAATGCCGTCCCTTTAACAGTTTTTTTGCTGTAACGATTTCGTTCTTCATATTTGGCATATTTGCGATCGGGTATTGCTCCCGTTTTTTCCAACAGTCCAGGTTTGCCTTTTTTGTACTCTGCAAAAGCTCTCTTTTTCAATTTAGTCATTTTGCGCTTTTTATTTGATCGCCCTTTCCTGACTCTTTCCGTAACTCCTCGGCGAACTCTGGTATAGTAATCCCCTACCCCAAATTCGGCTATCTGCGGCTCGTAATAGGCGATCGCCTGAATTGTTCCTAACTCTATCATCAATTTCCTCCAATGTAATTAACTATAAATTTAGCAACCTTATCTAAAAGAATTGGATGCCAGAATAGGAATGGTCTTTTCTTTTGTAAACTTCTGGCTTTAGCCAATGCAGTTCCAAATACTAATGAATCTTTAGTGACACCATAAATGTGGTATGGGTGTCCTTCGGAGGTAAGTGATTGCTGCAACTCCCCAGTATCTCTAAGAATCTGACCTCCCAACCTGCGAGGATTATTCGCTAAATAGCTTTCTGAAAGTTCAGCCCATCTTACACCGCCGTATACTTCCCCTCCCGTCTCTACCGCAGGAGAATTTTGGAAGCGGATGTCTGCATCCTCCTGCATGATTAAGCGGATACCTGGTGCTGCTGCACGAATATCCCTAGCCCGTAGCTCGATCGCGCCTAGTTGCCTGGCAGCTTTTTCTAATTCGGTCGCATCAATTTCTAATTTAAGTCCCATTATTTATTTAAAAAGCCAACTCCTATACTCAGACTTCCTGCTTGACTCGGTCGGTGACTTACCGTCAATCCTCGTCCGAACCCAGTCACCCCGACGGGCGATCGCAGCATCTCGATCATTTAACAAGGCTACTTTCGCCAACTTCCCATAACCTTTTTTATGCTTGGCTTCAATCTTAGCTCTAGCTTGGGAATTAGAGTTAGCAGACACCACTGTAGCTGTCGTCCGTCTATCCCACCAACCTCCATAGATAGTTTTATTTTTCTTCCTTACTCTAACCTTCTTCCCGTTCCTAGTCTGATAGTAAAAACCTCGGTTAAATTTAACTAATCCTTGTCTCGAACTCGCGAGGACACGACGGGCGAAGTTGGTTCGCCCGCGTGAGATGTCCGCAAAGTTTTTCGCTTATCTCCAACTTTAGAGCTTCTAGAACCCTTGCCTTTTCCGTATTTGAAAGTTTTCTGTAACTCTTCTGTGACTTCCGCGTACGCATCTTTTTTGACCTTGTCTGCATTTTCCCCATTGGCTATCCTCTCTGCTGCTTTATTGAGTGCTGTATCGACACCGCCCCTGTAACCCTTTACCTTATCGAATAATCTTAAGGTGGTATCGGCTTCTTGGGATATAGCAGCCGATTTCTCAACATCAATTTTATTCCCTGCTTTGGTTAAATCTTTGGCTGCTTTACTTTTCCCTACCGTACCGAATAACTTCTTATCTCTAGATAGCTGTCGTTTAATGCTGGCTTGTACTTGAGCTTTTTCGATCGCCAGCGATCGCTCGTCTGGGTCAAATCCGAGCAATGACAATAAATTCATCTGCTCATCTTTTTGTACTGGTGCAGTTGATGTCATATCAGCCAATTCTGAGATTACATCATTAGTAATCCGCTTTCCCCTCTTCTCTTCCTTAGCAATCAGTTTTACTAGAGCTTCTTGTTGTGCCTTATTCTCCAGTTTAGAGCCGATTACCACAGCCCTAGACTCTGGGAGTCTCCCCTGTATCACCTCATCGAATAAGCCATCAGACAGACGAGATAGGGCGATACCGTCAGTAGCTATTTTTTCCCTAAGTGATATACCCTTCCTGTCTAAATCTGCTTTTGACAAACCACTATCACGAAAAAATTTGGCTGCATCTTGGGCGTTGCCCCTGCCCTCAGCAATATTCGTCAACGCCCCAATTGATCGCGCTTCTGCTGCTGACTTTGCCTTGAGAAAACGCGCCGTAATTTGAGGCACTTCTAAATTTTTAGCCAATGCTAAGCGGTTGTGTCCGTTAACGACATAAACTTTTTTGTCTTTGGGGTCTTGCCAGATCTGCACAATACCAGCAAGATTGCTATCCCATTTCTTAACACCTTTGAGTGACCCGACTTCCCCAGACTTAGTGAGTGAGCCAGCGATTTTATATTGAAATCGCTTAGGGTCTACTGCTACCTTACTTGGATCGACTTCAGCAATACCACTAGGTAATACGGTAGAAGCCCCAACCGATCGAGCAGCCGATTTTAATCTAATGGCTTCCTTCTTCTTTCCTAACTTCTGTTGTCTGCGCTCGATCGATGCTACTAATTTCTTCTCCCCAGTAGTAAGTTGCCTACCCGATTTCTTCTTCTTGTAAGCTGATGCTCGTTTTTTACTATATTGTTTATAGTCGATCGGGTTTTTTAATCTCCTTCCCGTCTCTGGATCTGTCCAGCATTTACGGGACGGTGATATGAAAGACTTTCCGCATTGCCACCCAGCTTTAGTCTTTTTAAAGCTAGATTTCTGCTTAACGCGATCGCCTGGGTAGCCCCTGAATATAATCATTCTTTTCAAAGAATTGTTTTCTTTTTTTATTGATTCTGTCTATGTATTCTTGATCTGGAGTATCGCCCCATCTTCCTTTTCGTTTTTCTGCCGTATCAACCACATACCAGTGTTCGGCTGACAATTCATCATCAAGGACTAAATCACCTTTTGATGTATTTGAGGTACTTTGTTTTTTCCCACGCTTTTCTAACATATTTTGCTCCTAGATCTCTTGCTAATTCTTTTACTGTCCTATGGTTTATTGTCGCTCTATGGTAATAGTAAGCCTTGTCTGCGAGAGCTTCACCTCCTTTCTTGTAAAGTTTTTCTTGTAGTTCGTACATAGAATCCTGATGCTTTTTGTATATCTTTTGATACTCATATACAAGATATTTAGGATCGCCCCACCCTCCAGGAGGTCTTTTAATGGAATGCCTGTAGCCAGAGGAAACTACTCTCAGTTCTTTGACGTTGCCTTGTGCTGCAATGGCTATATCCCCAGCCGAGAAAGACACACCTTTTCTGTATCTTAGATCTCCTATGATGTCCTCTTTCTGGATTGGGTGGTTATGAGTCACGATATTATTATTTAAATATTTTCTAGACCTAAAGGGAATCTTTACCTTGTTCGGTTCTCCCTGAATCTGAAATAATTTATTCCCCTCGTCATCAAAAACCATAGCGGTTTCTAAGCGATCGAGCCTGATTTTATCCTCTGCTTCTAAAATAGCTCTGGGGGTTCTACTTGATTTACTTAGATCAAACTTGCTAGTAATTTTTTTCAGCGCATTAGCTTTCTTGGATTTCTTAACAAGCTTGTCAATATCTTTAAAATATTTCTGCTCTATCTGCGTAAGCCGTTGCCCTTTACGCTTTTTGATAATAGCCCTATATCTTGCATATCTGTAATCTCTATAGGTTAAATAAGTTCTATATCTCTTCCTTCTACCTGTCCTGGGATTGATGCGATATTGCCAGCCAAACTTCTTCCCTGTCCTTGGATTCGTATAGCAGTTGTCATAGATTGAGATATATCCCTTACCGCAGGGGTAAACTAACTCTCTGGCGAACAAAGAAAGCTTTGGGTATCTGGCTTGAAACTCGGCGATCGATATCAACATCTAATCCACACAAAATAGGTCTTGTTCTTTAGAAATCTCCCGTTTACCCAGGATTGTGTAATTGCGAGTTAACGTATCTGGCTGTTCGGATTCTGCTAAAAGGGTTACTCCAGGCAAAACTAACGGTTGTTGGTGCATCCCCATAGGCAAGTTAGGAGATATCCTTTCTGTAATACCAGGGACATACAAGCCGTGTCCGAGCAATAAAGCTTCAAGATCCTGTACCGCTTGTTTACGAATTACCGCCCCGAAACCCATGTCTCCGCCTTGTTCTGGGTTGGTGGTCTGCTGGAAATGGACTAGGGCTATTTCGGAGACGATTAACTTTTGGACTATACCACTCACAATGATTTTAGCTGCGATCGCACTATCGGGTATGGGCAATCTGTAAATTTGAGATAGAGCCATATCGATTTTAGCTTCGATAATTTCCCCAATCTGAGTAATCAGACTGTCATCGACTTTCCCTGCTGCTGCCCCAGCTAGCAGAGGTGAACCTGATACTTCAAGTCTACCCCTCAGCCAGTTTCTAATTTGCTCGATCGTCGCGTATTTCATCAAAAATATCCTGTTGGTGTCACTTCTAGAAATTTGAAACTAAACCCCGTACCATATCGATCGCCTTTGATTATCTCTTCTCCTTCACAATTGATATAGCCTTGAGTAACGCTGCCTTTAACTTCGCTGATGTCGCCTTCAAATATACCCGTTCGCAAACGATAGCCTCTGTCCCTGTCAGTGCGATCCTTCCTATAATGATAATCGAGGATGTTAATTGGCGTTGGTAGCTTACAATCTTCTCCTGCGGTATACTGGGCGAGTTCTTCAATGGCAATTCTCAGATCTTCTCTCTGGTCGCGTATCCTAGCTCTGAAGCCAATATATTTAGATTCTTTGCTAATAAAAGTATTACTATATCCTCGCAATCGCTTGATGCCCTTGCCGTCAGTCACAATTGAATAATCTTCTCTTCTGACATTTAAAACTAAATATTCATTCTGAATTAAATTCGCAATATTGCTATTGCCCCAATAAGTAATAAATTCCGCAGGTAAGGCGATCTCGATTCTGTTGTTAAAAGTAGTGGGAAAACTCATTTTCTCTCTAACAAATATACATTTGAAGGCAATCTGGTTACTCGCCCATATCTGGAAAGTTTTTTGAGTAAACCATAGTCACCAACATGATTATAACGGGGCGTTTGGGGATAATTATAGTCAATTCAACATAATTCTACCCGTTACAATAGGCTTTAGCTTAGTATTCCTCTGAGGTCGATCGCGCCATGTATGATTCAGTCTTCTCTCGTATGGGCAGTTCAGTTTTCTCTGCTCAACCCCCTCAAGACAAGTTACTGACTTCAGAGAAGACGATCGCTAAGGATTTGACCGAGGTAGAAACACCCTCGATCGAGCTATTCTCCCAAACCTTCAACAAACATATAGGAAAGGCTGTAACTGCTTTGAGCAAGGCTATCTCTGCTAGGGATGAGAAGGCGATTAAGAATTACAAATGGGGTTTAAATATCGAACTCGGTCAAAATCTATGGGGTGAATGGTTGCTTGGTTGGCAAAAAGGCACTAGCAGAGGAGGGAAGGAAATAAACAAGGCTAAAGCGCGTTCCCATGCCGAGTTCGACTCGGCGGGGTCGCTTGGCAAACTTGCTCTATTTTCCACGCCTGCAGAACCCGCCATTATCCGTAATGTCGCTGCGGAAAAAGCTATCAAAGAACGCATTAACAACCTAGCTCAAGATGTTAGTAATTCTGAATGGAAACAAATAAGGTTATCTATCTTAGATGCCATCAAACCTCAATCTCCCAATGACCCACCCATTAGTAGAAATGAACTACTAAAACGTATCAATGCCAGTTTAGGCGATCGCCAGAACAGATTTAAGAAGAGGGCAGAAACCATAGCCAGAACAGAGTTAACCGCAGCTTATAACGCTGGCAGATTAAATACTTATGTGGAATCAGGACTAGTAGAGGCGGTTAAATATCAAACCATTTTTGACGATCGACGTTGTGAAGTCTGCAAGTCCAGGCAGGGGTTGATAGTGCCCCTAGATGACATTGAAGCCATAGCGAAGATAACCCCCCCGTTACATCCTAGATGTAGATGTGTACTATCCCCTGTCCTCAAGACTGAATTTGATCGAGAAGGAAAGAAGGCAGATAGAAGAATTGAGCAGCGTAATTTAATTACCCTTTCTGCCCCTTGGGGAATAGCAGCAATTTTAGCAGCCGTATTACTGGCAAGAAGACAGCCAGCAGGCACAACTGCCCAATTAAAAGATATTGCCATCGCGACAGCCGTACAAAAAATCTCAACTGCTCAAGCCGTCCCCCAGAAACAAGAAACTCAAGAAGAAGTAATACAACCCTATCCTGTTGCTTTAGCTAGTTTGACCGCTACTAGAGAAGAGATTGAGGAACGACTAAACCACTATCGTAGCCTAGTGGAAACAAGGCAGGAATCCCCCGCCCAAATAGCCGAATTGATTGCTCAAAATAGATTGACTCAAGCAGAGATAAACAAGTTGATTCAGGAGAACAGAATTACCCAACAGCAGATAAACGAGATTAGAGCATCTTTGAGGCAGCAGGTAGGAACGGGAGGCGCAATTATCCCCATCACTTCCAGGTCTAAAATTGTCCAAGCCCGCCAAGCCTTAACGGAATTAGAAAGGAAAAGATCGGTTAGATTAAATCGCCTTAATACTGATATTGATTCGGTCGAAAATAGGTTAGATAGCTTACGAGAAATAATCATCAGTGATGTGCGAACGGCTTCATCACGGACATATCAAGTACCTGGGGTTTCCCCAGGTGTCTTGCCCTCTTCCGCTAGCAATTTGATTAACGAATCTGCAAGTGCTGTAGTAGCCAGTAGAGAAATGTCTGAGAGTTTGATTGCTGAACTCAACCCCCTCAAACCTCGTATCCTCCAACTCAACAGACAGATAAAACAGCTAGAAGAGAAGCTGGCAGCATTACTAGACCCCAATGTGGAGGATTATTTCTATGCTCGATCGCAAACCATCAACCAGATCCGAGATGAAATTCAATCTATTAGAGGTCAATTAAATCAAGTCAATCAATATGCTAACTCTACTCTCTCTGAAACTCGTCAAAGACATAGGCAACTACTGAGTACGGGTAAAGATATAGCTGGCAGTCTACCCGATTATAACGATCGCATAGCTGCTTTACAGGCTGAAGCGCAAAATATCCTCAGCCGTTTGATTGTAGAAACCCAGTTAGCGGAAGGTAAAAGCGCGGGGGTATCATCTCTGAGAGCTAAATATAGAAGATTACAAGATAGCATTACCGACTTACAAAAACTGACTGACAATCCCCTGCGCGATCGGTTTGGTGACAAGAAAAATATTACCACCAATATCAATAAAGTCAGGAAGGAAACAGGAAAGATATCAGACCGCCTGAGCCGACTTGAAGATAAACTATCTGCATTACCACAACGTATCAATCAATTATCCCCTTCTCGTCGTCGAGCCTATCGTAAACTCAGGACTTCTCCCACTCTCCTCGATTATGTAACTCCTGCTTCTCCACAAAGTAGAGCAGCAGAACTAAGAAGAATTAGGACTAGTCGCCTTGCCCGTGAAGCGCAAATCGATGATGATTATTACAGTATTAATGCTCAAGCCAACCAAATTAGAGATGCTGCGGATGAGGCAATCGCCAAGAAGCAATATAAGGGCAGATCGATTGATTATTGGTTAGACAAAACTCTAGATGATACAGAAGATATTTATCTCAAAACCAGGGCAGAGGAACAAAACCTAACTAGAGCAACCCTTTTTGCTTCTTCTTCTGTGCAAATTTTAGAAGAAGAAATAAATGATATTGCTAAAAGTATTGTTGACGATATCGAAAATCCCTTAGCTCAAGATTGGTTCAATTCCCAAGGGCGCATGACTCGCACTGCTAGAGTAAAGCTGGATAAAACCAGAAAAAGCATCAGTCAATCGATTAAAAATATCGACAATGCTACCAATAAGTTTGAAAAAATTGGCGAGAGAGTACAGCAGGTTAAAAAGGAACTAACTAAGTTAAAAAATCGAGCTGGTAGTCCCGTTTTAAATTCTAGAGATAAAGCCAGACTAGACCGACAAATAGACCGACTGACAACAGAATTGCGCTTACTCAATAAAGCTGAAGTCACTGCCCAATATTACGATCGCAAAATAAATTCATATCTGCAAGAGCTGGAAGCAATCAAGCTGGGAACTTCAGAAGAATTATCCTCTCAAGTTCTTTCTCAATTAGAGGATCTGCTAAATGTGGTTAACAATTTGGAAAGAGATGTTAGTTTTTCTAGCAATGTGGGGATATTTAGCTCTCTCAGGCAAGCGAAGGAAAGGCTTACCCAGGCAAGAAGCAGATTAAACGGCTTTCCCAGACGGGTTAATAATTTGAGGGCAGAGTTAAAGGCAGAATGGATAAGTACTAGGCAGGTTAGGCAGTCTGCGAAGAAAGCGATCGCAGAACTAGACGATTTAATAACTGACTACCGACAAGATGCTCAATCCCTTAAATCCAGATTGAATTCTATCAAAACCAGTAACGATCGCACTCTTGCCGATCTAGAGACAGGCATCTATACCAAGAATAGAGCTAACGCTATAGAATCCCAGCAGCAGAGAATTAAATCCGCTATAGTCGAACTGGATGAAAATTTAGCCCTGATGGAATTCGCCACCGACAAGGATCGGGGACTAGCTTTAGTCTATGAAGACTTAAAACGCATCTATCGCGCAGATATACCAGGATTAGGGAAAAAGCCCGATTTTGCCGTTGGTTTAGATGAAGCTTTGGCGGTAAAACGGGAAGTAGTCAAAGCGATTGAAAAGAATGGTTTTCGTGTCAGTAAGAGAATTGAAAAAATACTAGCTACCGACTCAGCCCAAGCTACAACTAGATATAAATTATCAGTAGTTAACAGCCAAATTAAGGAAGTAGAAAAAAATCTAGATAGATTGAGCAGACAGAAAGCCAAGGTCGATCGCCTTAACAATAAACTGACCGAGTTACACCAAATTGACCCCATTACCCATCGGCAACTTAAACCCAATCAGCTAGTAGAGGAAATCCAAGACAATACTATTACTGCTCATAACGCCCTCAACAAAGAACTCGATCGCCTGAGAGCAGCTAAAGCACAGCTAGAGGACGATCTAGCCCAATCAATAAAATATGGCATTAGAGATAAAAAAGTAGTGGAAATCCGCGAAGGCATACCAGTTGAAACTTACAAGCCCAGCATTACCTTAGATAGTAAAGCCGTTGCCTCCGAGGTCGATCGCTACCGCAGCAAAGTAAAAGCCTTGCAGAAAACCAGACGTTCTGACCTAGAACAAGTAGGAGTCCAACTTAAAAGTAAACGGATCAAACTTAGTGGTAAAAATTCCCTTGCTGAAAACTTAAAAACCAATAGTCAACTAACCCCAGGACAACAAAAAGCATTTAATGCCCTCAGCCCTAAGCAGCAAGAATTATTAATTGATGCCAGTAGAACGGGAGTGATTGACCTTTACGAAGACCTCTACAGGCTCTCTGTGACCCGTGGCAAACTGGAACTTGACGAACTGAACCCACCAGGTATTTTTGCTAAGTTAGGGTTAACTGATACTAGAAGAATTGGTAAACTCTCCCTCAAAACTCAGAAATGGAATGAGATTTCAGGACATCTGAACAATCTACGTAGCTTGGGTTATAACGATGTGGCGATCGAGTTAGGGGAAGATTCAGTTAGATTGCTCAACGTTCCCAATCTACCCCCAAGGGCTAGTGGTTCTAGGTTTGCCCGTTACCAACTTAGACAGTTAATAACTAAACTGGGTGTTAACGAAGACGGTTCGCCGTTGCCCCTAAGTGATATTAGAATTAGGGATATGTCCACAGGGTCGATCGCCTTAGATGAGGTCAACAATTTTAATTATCAGGAATTACTTAAAGCCATTTCTGCCAACAGACAGCTAAGATATCAAACCCACAATAGGCTAGAAGCCTTTAAATTCAACCGTCAGCAATATGTCATCGAATTCTCACTACTACACCAGGCGCAGCAAAACAGGCAAATTAGTACGGGTTCGCAAAGGAAGAAAGAAAAGATTGTCTCCGCTTACTCAAAAGCTGGCATTGACGGCGTTATTCATTGACGAGGCAATATTGGCAACGGCTGGAGTCGGGGCGATCGGTTATATGGTAGTTAAGAAAGGTAGAAGGTGATGATAACTTTAGCTCAATTCAACGCATTATACTCAGATTTAGCTATATTTGAACGAGAGAAAGGATATATGTGTGGTAAGTCCTTTGTCTCAATTAGGCGAAAATGCTATAAGAATCCAAAGACAGGTAAGGATTTGGGTTTTAAGTATATAGTCAACCCTAAAACTGGCAGGAGAAAGAAAACCAGAGTAGGACTAACTTACAAGGAGTATAGCAAAGCCCGTAAGTCTGCGGTCAAGAAAAAAGGACAAGGCAAACGGTTAACCAATCTCGATCAAAAATATCTGGCTGACGTGGAACGGTTGACCATCAGCACCAGGAAGAAGAAACAGCGAAGGTTAGACGCTAAAAATAAGCGAAAACAAGCTCGATCAACTAGCACTCCTCAACCATTTAACAAAACTACACAAAGTAAATCCCCGATTTCAGACGATCTGCAATCACAGAAAGAAAAAATTTATATAAGTGCCAGACAAAATAGAGGTGACTTAAAATTTATAGAGAATAGCAATCCTGAAACTCATAAAAATAAGATTTCAGAATTGACCCTTAAACTAGATAAACATAAATCTAGCACCCTAAAAAGAGGCATTGGCGATCGCAAAAAATCTATTGCAGAATTAACCCGACAAGAATATATAAATAGCTTCCCAGGAACGAAAAAGAAATTAGCCGAAACCTATGAAGGGGTAGAAGTGGACAGGATAGGCAAAAATTATATTTTGTCTTGGCAAGATCGAGCTAAAGGTATAAAAAAAGGAACTGGACAAAATCTTAAAGAGGCTACTTATTCTTTTGCGGTAAATAATAGACTTGCGCCAGACCATTTTCTAGAAGTAATGAAGGCTTTAGAAGAGGGCAAGGACGTAAGCGATCAAGTTCTCAAAAGCTACTATCCCGATCGAGAAACGATAGAGACGGTAAGGGATAGATACAGTCAGAAGTCTAGGGCTACCAAACAAATTCCTAATGAAAAATTCCCATCTTTTAAATACCTGCAAAGATACTCACTCAAAGACAAAGAAATCAAAAAAGGTGATTTAGTTATAGATGGTAGTGCATCTGAGAGCAATTACTCTAATCAATTGGTTGCGGGAATATCCAGGGACGGGAAGAGGTATAGACTTCGCCCCAGAGCAGGATTGACCGACGAACAAAGAAAGGTGATGGCAGAAAAACCCGATCGCTACGATCAATGGGTAGAGAAAGAATGGCTTTACAAGCCAGGGGCTAAGAGTTGGTTACAGGAATTCGACAAAGAGCTTTATAAGGCTGCTACTGGCTTAGAGAAGCGATCGCCTGGAAAAGTAGAGGTATCGATCGACTACAAAGCCGATAAAACCAAGACCGATCCGCAGTTAATCCCTAGTAAACGTAAAACTAATTACAGTCGTAGATTCTCTCGCATTGCCAAGTTTACGCGATCGCCTAAAACAAATGCTAAGTTCGGTATTATTTACGCCCTATCCATCTAAATCATGCCTTTACCTATTCTTCCTGGCGAATTAAGCCCAAATCTTGACGATTTATATAACTCCTATGTAGCCGAGCTAACAGAAGATCCAGAGATGCCATCAGTGGTAGATCTGGTGAAGATGTATAAGGTATGCGGTGTAAACCGTATTTCAGTGGAACTCAAAAGTTTAAGGGGGACGGGCGGTTTCGGCAAATACGCCCATCCAGACAGTAAGCCCGTTTTAATGCCTAGTGGAGCAACAAGTTTAACTGAATGGGTAACTTCAAATTTCTCCACTATGAAGGGGAATTTAGAGGATACTGTAAGCAAGATGTTCAGACAAGCTTACGGCATTGGGTACAGTGTGGCTGAGATTATCAACGATAGCAACGTCAGAGGGCATCAAGGGGAATGGAGATTAGGGAAAATAAAAGTTCTCAACCCTTGCCGTTATACTTTTGCAGGTAAAGATGGCGACTGGGATAGAATTATTTACAAATCCCACAGGCGATCGCAATATCCCATTCCCAGAGAAAAGTTACTGCATATATATATCCCCAGCCTCGAAGAACCAGAGAACCCATTAGGCGATCCGCAGGGGGCAAGAGCTTATCCTTTCTATAAAGCCCGTTTCTTAGCTCTAAAAAACTGGAATCGGCAAATGGCTAGAAACAGTAAGGGTTTGACCATTCTTAAGGGCAACAGTAACGATACTATCTCAGTGAAAGACAGTCAGGGGAATCCTGTTCTTAATTTAGATGGCACAGCCAAAAAAAAGATAGCCATGCAGGACGCAGTTGATAAATTTAAACTGGCTGAAGATGGGGATGTAGTGGCGATCGATAAGTCCACCGAACATTTTCATATCCAAAGTACTGCTAGTATGGGGGCGGACTACAATATGGCACTGACTCGCTACAATGATGATATTTTTCTCTGTTACGGCATCCCCAAAACTATACTGCAAGAGGGTTCAGCTACTTTGGGACAAGCAGGCTTGAACCATGGACATCGCCTCATATTTGACACGCAAATAGAAGCACTTGTAGTACAGATGCGAAATCAGATTGTAGAGCAGGCAATCAAGCCCTTGCTAGAAGCTAACTTCGGCATCGTCGAACAGGATAGCTATGGTGAATTTGTCAGTCAAAAATTCCTCCCCCCAGAGATGGCAGCCACCAGAACAAGCAATCTGATGAGTTCAATGTTGCAGGGAATAATTGATTCCACCGATCTTGATGCGATAAATATAATACGAAGAGATTGCGGACTAGAACCTTTAAGCACTGAGGAATTTAACCGCCGTCAAATGCTTAAAATTTACCAACAACAACAGCAGCAACAGCAATCCTATGAGGCTGAAGAACCCGAATCTTAGCCAAACGGATTGAAGTCATCTACTGGGCAATCTAGAGCGTCTGCCAGAGAAAAAAGAGCAATGGCTTTGGGTTCGCGAGTCCCGCTTTCAAAACAACTTATCGCGCTATCAGAATAATTGGTAGCTTGCCCTAATTCCTGCTGTGAAAAGTTTTTATCAATGCGTTTTTGTTTGATGCGATCGCCTAGCTTTTTCTGGGGAGAATCTTTATTCATAGGAATTTGACAACTTGTAAGATACATCCTAATTATAAACTTACCCATTTATCCTTAAAAGATATTGATACTTTCTTTGTTGATCTACGATGACAGTTTGTTATTTCGATCTAGGGACTTTAAAAGCTGACTTCGAGCAGGGAGAAGAGGGAGCGATCGTCAAAAATGCTTTACTTCTAGTTGAAGGCACTCACAAAGATAATGCTGGGAAGGAGCATAATTTTACTAGCGATCGTGTCCTCAAAATTGCTCATAATACCAATCAAGCTCTCAGTATTGGGACAGAAGTACCCTTTATGAGCAATCATTCTAAGTTAGATAAAGACAAGCTTGGCGAAATAGTCTCTGATATTGAAGTCAAAACCATAGAGATGGAAGACTTACCCAATAAAAAGCAAACTCATCTATTAGGTAGATTGGGGGCATTTGCCAAAGTAGAGGTCAGGAATGCGATCGACAAAGTTAAAAATAAGACTATCAAGCTGCTATCTCCAGGTATCGATCCAGTCAAAGACGTGATGGTCGAGATTAGCTCTGTAGCGTTCCCCGCCATTTCAGGTCTATCTCTATTTTCCCAACATGGATATACCAGCTATAGAGAAGCTAAGGAGCAGATTGAAGTTTCAGCCAAGCTCAAACGGGAGTTACAAGAATGTTTCGATATCTTTTGGGGTGTAGTTTTGGCGGTAAATTCTGAGGAGGAAGAACAACAGTATCAAAACCAAAACAATAATCAAAAAGAGATCTTGTTACAGAAAGCGATCGATGATTTTGCTGAAGATTTAGCCGAGAAACTAGAAATTGAGCAGCAAGAATCAATCAATGATGAAAATGAGATTACCTCCGAAAACCTATATGACAGCAATCCTTACAGCGATCGAGTAGTAAAACATGGTAGCAATACAGATGTTCTTCAATTTAATAAAACCAAAAAAAGAAGGAGAAAAGCTTAAATGTACAAATTAGAAAGCAATCATGCTTTGTTTGCGGTAGGAGAATTTGAGGATCGCCTACTTGAGTTTGGTTTAAGTGAAAGACTGGGTGCTAGTAGTAGTTCTGCGTCTTCAGGAGCAGAAAGAAAGAAATATAAAAGAACTGCTAAAGCTAAAGCTAAAGGTGGTAGAGCTTATCGATCTCCAACGAGTGAAAAGTTAGGAAAAACCCCAGGACTGAGAAAAGCTTTTACTCGTAATGTTGGAGGAAAACTGCAATACGTTAAACAAACAGCGATTAAAGCTAGAAAGTCTACAGCAGGAGCTTTAAAATCTGGTGGGGGGACTGCCTGGAGAGCTGCTAAAGGAGCTGGCAAAACTGCTGGTAGTTTTATTGCCCAAAAAGGTGGTCAGGGACTTGAATTAGCTAAAGCTAATCCTCGGATATCTGCGGGTGTTGGTGGTGGGGCTGCTGCCCTTGGAGCTGGTTATGCTGGCTATCGATTTTTAACGCGTAAGAAAAAAAGAAGAGGTTAAATTATGAATTTAAGTTACGAAGAAGCGATCGAGGTACTAACCACAGATTCCCCCAACGAGGAAATAGACGAGCTTAAAGTTTGCTTTGCCGAGCAGGTAATGGCGATCGAGGAAGCAATCGAAGCTGAAGACGACGGCGAAATAGACGACGACGAAGCCGATGCTGCGATCGCGCAAATTATCACAGAAGCAGCGCAAAAGCATTTAGATATCTTCGATCTAGAGATTGAGCCTATAGAAATGGCTGCTCCTGACAATCAATTGATTACTTTCTCAGAAGGATTCGCCCAAGTACTGAGCAACTTAATTGAGGAAGAATATGAAACTTCTGCCGATGGCATAGGGGCTTTGTCTGAGGCTACAGGTTTAGATGAAGACGCAATCATTGGCATGATTGACGGTGAAGTTGTTCCTGATACAGCGACAGCAGATGCTATGGCTACCGCTTTTGATTCCTTGTCAGATAGCGAGGCTTACAAACAATGGAATGGTTTAGCTGCTAATGCTTATGCTGAAGCTATGGAAGGGCAGGAGGAGGAAGAATCCGACTTAGAGCCAGCTTTGGCAACGATGGCAGCAGAAAACAATCAGCTTAGAGCAGAATTTGCCGCCATTCAAACTCAAAATGAATTAGCAGAAGAGATCAGGGTTCTACATAGGCAAGCCGATGAAGCCGTAACCAATGGGGTCTTAAGCCCTTATGAGAAGCAGCTTTTACTTGGTTCTCAAAATGAGAAAGAGGATAAATTAGCTTTATTCTCCTCCGCTTGCCAACAGATGGGCGTACCTTACGAAACTCAACTCGATCGCATTAAATTCTATCTGCATATGGCAGAACAACGAGGTCAATTATCAATGTTTTCTGCACTTTCTACCGAGGGTTCAGTAGAGAAAATTGATTATGTCCAAGAAGATTTTAACTACGCTCAAGACTATATTGATCGCAACGGATTTTAAACTATGTCTTATCTAATCCAAAAATCTTATCGAGTAGACAAGCAGGTCTTATATAATGTCACCGCAGGGACAAATTCTTTATATGGCGCAATTGTTAGGGCAGAAAATCTAACCGCGATCGCAGGATATAAAAGAATTTTAGCTGGAACTTTTTTAGATAGCAATGGGGGCATCCTCAAGAGAGCTTTAACTCTCAGTCCCTATACAGCGGGAGACACCACCGTTATTGTTAACAATCCCTTTGCTTTTGCCGTGGGAGATATTCTCTACGAAATTGGCGACGAAACCGAAAATATGGCAGCAGAATATAATGCTGTCAACGGTGCTAGTCAAATATTTGGCACAATTACCGCGATCGACCCTGGATTGCACAAGCAATCAGCAACTGTAACTCCTGCTTCCGTTACGATTGGCGATATTTATTTCGTCGTCATCGAAGGAAGAACGGTTAGCTTTACCGCTACTACAGTTAATGTCGCTGATGTCACTGCTGGATTGTATACAGCCTTAACTACTGGGCTTAAATCCCACCATTCGACAATCGACTATTTAGAAATCGAAGACGATGGTACAAGACTAACCATTACCCATAAAGAACCTGGGGAAATCTTCGCGATCGACTCCAGCGTGACTGGTACGGGTACGCTGGATACTGTATTAGTTCAAGGCATTGGCACTCTAACCATTACTCCTGATGCGGGCAATAGCGATCAAAATATCGGGGCTAAAATTGGTACGATCGATAGCTTACCTATAGGTGTAATCGCTAACGAATATTACTTATCAGACAACGACGGTTTGGACAAAACAGCAGATTTAGCAGCCTATGACACGGCAAATATTTACAAAAAAGCTCTGGTCTATTTAGACGGGCATATCATCAAATCTTTGCCCACGCTTAAATTTACACCTATTTACGGAGCAGGCTAAAATAATGATTTCGGTAGCAAAATTTTTAAACGACCCCCGTTACTTTTCCAAGCTTAAAGCGATAATCGATCTAACCCATGCTTTTTTGATCGACCCAGACAAAGAATCGAGGTTAGAGCAAATGGGCAAGAAACCAGACCGCGAGACTTTAGGGCAATATGCAGTCTTTGATAAATACGCCCCCGTAAAGACATCTGATGATTTCCGCATCCTCGAATATTTGCTGAAACGCAATATGACGATCGGTTCTGTAACAGCTACTGGTGGAGAAATTCCTTCTACCAGAATGGGACAGATGATCAAAGTTGAAGGTGGAGTTATCAAGCTTTCTTTGAGCCATGTATACGACGAGGAAACCAAGATCAGAATTTACGAACTTTCTCAGTCTAATGATATTCCACAAGCTTTTGTGGAGATGCTTTATGGCACAGTCAACGACTTACAGCCGAAGCTGTTTAAACTGATGAATGTCCTAACGGCTCAAGTTTGGTATCAGGGCAGAATCAATTTTACCGATCCTCGCACCAATATAAGAGTTAATGTTGATTACGAAACAGTTCCCGAATTAACACCATCACCTTTAACGGGGGGGCAGCTTTGGAACGAATACGCTACCGCTAACGGCATTCAAGATTTAATAGACCATAGCAACGCTTTTTACGATGTGAATGGTTATTATCCCGAATGCGTCAAAATGAGTAACAAGTTGTTTACCCATCTAATTAGACAGGCATCCACTTCTAACTGGGCGATCAATGCAGGTCTATTATCTTCCGTCCCTGCTGCGGGTATACCTTCAGCTATTAGCAAAGTCGTTCTAGATAAATTAATTGACCAGACTTACAATCTCCCTAAAATTGAGATTTGGGATGCTCAATACGAATTAGAAATTGCTCCCAATGAAAGCCAAAGAGTACGTTATCTGCCCGACACTCATTACACGATGCTGAATACTGGCATGATGCAGCGCATTTTTGCTCCAACTTTAGAAAGTGCTGAAGGCGGGAAAAAGCCCAAAGCAGGTATTTACGTTAAAGCTGAGGAAGTAGTCAAATCTTCACCCCCTATCGATCGCTCCTTTGGCATCTGTAGAGGAATGCCATTCAACCCCGACAAAAGAAAATTAGCATTTAGAAAGGTAGCGTAGATGACTGAGAAGAAAAAATTTACTATCGACCCAAACAAAAATATACTGCTCAAAAGATTATTCTTTGATGGTGGAAATGCCTATCATCCTGGTTGGTATGAGCCTGGTTATTTGCCAGACAGTTGCTTGCGGGAGGGGTTGGTTTCTCAAGAAGAATCGATCGTCGATAAACCCGATTATAAGAATTCCATAACTAAGCAAGTTATTAACGTTGGTGCAGATCAACCTACAACAAAACAAGTTTCCTTTGCTGGAGAAAAGCCCATTATAGCTGCCAAAACTGGAGCTAAAATCAATATTAACAAGGCAACAGCAGAAAAACTTTTAGGCTTGCCCAATATTGGTGTAGCTACGGCAAATAAAATATTAGAAGCCAGGCAAAAAGAACCTTTTGCTAGTATAGATGACCTTAGCCAACGCATTGAGCTAAATAAAGGAACTTGGGAAGACTTGAAAAAACAAATCATTTTTAGATGAGCCAACTTGAAACAGACGTTAATGAATTCGCTCTTTATGCAGAGCAATTTAAGCGATATTCACCCGAAACAGTCATCGGAGCTTTAATTCTCAAACTTTCAGAGGGTGGAGCGGTTGCTACTGAAGGGGGCATTGTAACAGGAGGAGCAACAGCAGCCAAGCAAAATGTCATTATCAATAAGCTAGACTTACTTATAGGCAATACGGGCATTCTCCAGCCTCCTCTAGCTAAAACTGCCACCGACGAATTTTCTGAAGCGATCGCAGCTACTGCAAACGCTCTCAAATGGAATATAACCAATTTATCTAGTACAAACGAACTCTACTACTGTCTTGGCGATGATGCTACCTTGCTTAATTCTAGAGTGCTTCTCCCTTTCCAATCAGTTTGGTCTGATAACTTGGTTGAAGCCAGAGCAAAAATTACTGTAATTACAAAGGCGGATATAATTATTCCTTATTCAATTCAGTTGATTTTGGTGTAGTCAAAAATAATTCGTAATTCGTAATTCGTAATTCGTAAAGTGACTACTTAAAAAAGATGGGCTATTCATCAGGTCTAATACCAGCAAAAATTGTCCCCCTTTCCCCAGAAACGGGTTATCCTAATGCTGAAGCAGCTATCTTAGGGTTGCTTCAAAGACAAGGGGTTTCTAATAATCTTAATTTCGCTCAAGAACAAAGTAGTAATTTTACCGCAGAAGTTTCTTACTCCTATCCTGTCGACACCTCAGACCGTAACGTTACAGTCATCCCGCCTAATAATGCAGTCAGTGGCGATCGCTTTGCCGTTTTTGACAGTCGAGGAACAGCGGCAGTCAACAACATTACGATTGATTTTGTCGCCACATCAGCATTGTTTCACGGTTCAAACCAAAATTACGCTCTCAACCAAGAAACTGCTTATGCTGAATTTATCCTTATTGATGAAAATATTGGCTGGATTGTACGAAAATGAGCTGTTTGCTAATTGCTGCCTATAAAAAGCTAAAAGCTATTAGCTAAAACCGTTTGACCAACAACCACAGCCTTAACTTGTTAGGGGAACGCGATGGTTACAGCAGGTTCAGGATTATCAAAATCAGTTGTCAAGAATTAAATCCAAATTGCCATCTAAAACGGCTGAGACTAGTTCTGCTCCTTCTAAAACTTTTCCTGACTGATGATCTTTGATGTAAGCCCGATGAGAAGGATTCAATCGGTAAGAGCGACATTTAGGCGGACAATCATGATTTCCGCGCAGAGGAATAGGCTTGTCTTTGAGAAGAGGAAGAACAACTTGAGTGGGTCGGTGTAACCAAACGTTAGTAGCATTGATAAAAGTAAATCGTTTTCCTTGAGGAAGTTTGACCAACAAGAGTAGAGGATTACGCCATCTTTGCCGACCTGAAAAATAATTGTCTTCGTGGCGATCGACAACTTCACCGCCAAGAGAAGAGATTACTTCTGTTAGCTTTTGCTCAATTTGTTTGGCTTGGTTTTTTAGTTCGATTTCCCAATATTGATAACGAGTGGTCATAGTTAAAACCTTAAAGAGTAGATAGAGGAGGACACGGGTGGGTGAATAAGTAAGAAGTAGAAAGTTTTGATTCTTTACTTGACTTGTCACCAATGCTGCCAGCTTAATTGTTAGTGTCATCATGAGAATGGGAAAACTAAAGTAAGCTATAAATTATAAGCTGTAAGCTATAACAGGTAGGGCTTGTAACTTATAACTTAATTACTGTCAAATCAAGAAATCAATGATTTTATACAATACTGACCGCATTAGCAAAATCGACAAAGTCGCCAACCCAACCAATGGCGGTGTTGCTATCTTGACTGCCGATGGCAGCTTTATTGATACTGGCGTTTTATTTTCTGATATCCCCAGACTTAGCGGAGGAAAGCTAGACCCCCTTGTGCTTCCTCCTTTGGGCATTTCAGAGGTTTTCGTAGTAGCCGACATCGCGGCTCGCGATGCTTTAACCGTGCAGTCTGGAGATGTTGCCAAAGTAACCGATGCTGATGGCGCAGGACATCCACAAACCTATATCCACGATGGCAGCATTTGGATCGACATCCAAGAAACTTCCGATGTAATTTCGGTTAATGGCAAAACTCAAACTGTTGTGCTAAACACCGATGACATCAGCGAAGGTTCGACCAACTTATACTACACAGAGGCTAGAGTCACAGCAAACAGTACAGTTGCTGCCAATGCCCAGAAGTTAGCAACAATTGAGAATAACGCCAAAGACGATCAACTTGCTAGTGAAGTCCCCGTGACTCTTGTCCCCTCCTCTTACACCGCCACACTCCCCTTTGTAGAGGATCATCTTAGTGGTTTAGATCAAGCAGTAGGAGGGATTCTTGGACTAATTAATGGCTTAACGGCGGCTGACATAGATTATTCCAATGGAGCTTCTGGCTTAACTGCTACTGGCGTTCAAGCAGCGATCGACGAGCTTTCTGTAGGCATTAACAATGCCAGCAATACAATTAGTAATATTAGTTCTACTGATGTCTCTTATGACAATACAGCTTCTGGCTTAACTGCCATTAATGCTCAGCAAGCGGTTGACGAGGTCGAAAGCAGATTAGATACCGCCGAAAGCACCTTAGAATTTTTTAAGGCTAATGGCACGGCTGGAAACCCTGCCATGGCTGACGGTACAGGTTCTTTGGCTATTGGTGAAAATTCTTTTGTTGATTCTTCCTGCATTAAAGGAATGGCGATCGGGTGGCAAGCTTATGTTGATGCTTCGGCTGATTCTGGCATTGCCCTTGGTAATGAGGCTTTAGCTGAAGAAGCGATCAACCCCATCGCTATTGGCACTTCTGCCAATTCTTCTGCGGATAATGCAGCTCAAATTGGTTCAGGGGCTAATTCAACTGCCAATACTTTAAAATATCGCAATCTTTTTGTCGCCAATCAAAATAGTCTAATGACTTTGGCAACTGTTACTAATTATGCTCCTGCTGCTGCTAACGAAATTGATTCTCATCTTCAGGCGATCGATAGTAAATTCGGCACAGTAGATACTGCTGTAGCTGCCCGTGAAGTAGCCTTGACCGTTGGCGCAGAACAAACCGCCAACTTTACCTCTACCGTAGGCAATCTAGAACCAGTCAACTCTACTAATTCTGCTATTGTCGTTGCTCCTCCTCCTACTCCTGTTGTGGGAGACAAATTTGCTGTAGTTGATAGTCGAGCTAATTCAGCCGTTAACAATATCTCAGTTGATTTTGCTGGGGCTTCTCAACTACTTTATGGAGCTTCTGATAACTTCATTTTTAACGAAGACGGCTCTTACGCCGAATTCAAGTTTTTAGGTGGCGCGATCGGGTGGATAGTACAGAAATAACGCGTAACTTGTAACGCGTAACTCGTAACTGAGCTACGCGTTTTTAATGGTAAAATTGTATTGTCACAATCAATTTTTACCATGACTAATTATATACCAATTACGGACAGAACTAAGAGTTTTGCTATTAGGATTATTAAAGCTTATGCTTGGCTCAAGGGACAAAATGAAGAGTGTAGAATCATTGGAAAACAGTTGCTCAGATCTGCCACAAGTGTGTGAGCTAACACTAGAGAAAGTATTTCTGGGCAGTCCCCAAAAGATCACCTAAATAAATTAGAAATTAGCTTAAAAGAATGCCGTGAAAGTCAATATTGGATTGAATTATTAATCGAATCTGAACTGGTTCCAAAAGCCAAGTTTCAACCATTATTAAATGAAGCTAATGAAATAGGTAAAATACTAACAGCTTCAACAAAAACAGTTAAAAGTAAATTATAGTTACGCGTTACGAGTTACGCGTTACGAGTTAAACAAAATGCTTTACTCTCCCCCCGCAATAATTTCCTCTACTGCCCCCCCTTTCCATTCTAGATGGATTGAAGGATTGCAATTATCTGCCAACGCCGACTCTACTAAATACGATCGCCGTGCTGGAAAGATAGAACTTTTTGATGGCAGCGATCGCACTACTCCTCTGTGGTCTATGTCTACTATTGTTGAGGAAACTTATGACTTCCCTGCTCCTCTGGCGACTAATAATATTGTCTATGTCTATCTGGATGCTAATGGCGCGGACAAATATCAACTTACCCCTCCAACTGTTGCTCAATTAGTCGATCGAGTGTATTTGGGAGAGATTCGCACTGAAGATAATACAACCATTTCGGAAATCATCCCTTACATAATCGATGGCGATCCAGTTACTTTGCAGTTGGTGAGCGATCGAGGGATTAAGAATCCCCAGAATTTAAAGCCAATGCCAGTTGACGGCACTTTACAACTGAGTTTTCCCGCAGGAGAAATTGAAGCTGCTGGGAGAAACCATTTTTACGATTCTCAGCGTCCCCATAAAGTAGCCATCACAGCGAGAAATCCCATCACTTTCGATGTGATTGCTCCTAATAATGTCATAACGGAGACAGGGCAGACCGATTTACAGCTCGATCGCTATTGGGATGGCAACAGTTTTGTTTCTTTCGCCCAGAGTAATGATTCAACCGTTAAATTTTTGTATTTAGATGCTAGGGGGAAATTTTTCCTAGTGCCAGGGACAGAAAGATATAACAGCTTGAATGTGGCTAGAAACCGATGGGCAGAGGTAGAGGTTCATCAAGCTCCAGATTTACTTAAATATAATGCGCTGCTGGTAGCTATAATTCTGGGAGAGTCGAGAGCGACCGACACCAATAGCGATCGGGTTGTAATATTTTGAGATATCTTGGCGACTCTTTAGCTAATAATAGCTATTTATTTGCATTGCTCGGCTAGCTCTTTGAGAATCCTCATCAACTCTTGAGGATCTTCTTTAGTATCTAGTATTCTAGCCATTTCTTGCGCCCAATCCTGTACTTTTTCTGGCAATCGAACTAGTTTGCTTTTTCCTAACCGCACAAAATGCTTACCTGGCATCTAATTTTTCCTCGATCGCTGCTAATCTTCTGCGGATATCCAACAAACTTTGCATCATATTGAGCCGTTCTGTCTCTGCCGAAGTATGATAGCCATAGAACTGTCCGAATTGATTTGCGTGTCTCTGAGTGATGACGTTTAAATTTTCTATATTTTCGCTAATTCTAGTTATCTCGCCTTCATTGAATTCCTGCCTTTCGGTAATGCGATCGAGTCTTTCAGATACCCTATTTAAAGTGTCATCAGTCTTTAATTGCTGTTCTTGGATGTCTCGCTGTACCGCCAGCATTCCCTCAATAATCTTTTGAATTTCTTCAAAGCTCATAGTAACGTTTTTCGATGTTTCTAGGGCATATCATAGCATTAATAGTTACTAACTACTCATGAATTATACTGTTGAATCGCAGAAAATCCGCAATTTTCCACCACCACCTTTACCTGTAATCCAGGGCATAATCACCGCTCCAGAAAAGATAGAATTACCCAAGACTACCAAAGTTAGCTTAGGGCAAACCAAGTTGATCGCGCTTCTGGGCGAAAACTTTTTAGAAGATTGTGTAGTGGCGGTTATTCCTCAAGGGGAAAACGATTTAAACGCAGCTAGGATACTAGAACACAAATTGATTAGCAGCACCGAGATCGGGCTTAATTTCCATGGTGACACTGAAGGCACATTCGATCTTTTGATCAACACGGATAAAGAAGTTACCACTCGAATTGAAAAGGCGATCAAGGTTAAATTTAGCCCTTGGATTGACTTTAGAAGTGGTGGCAGCGAAGTTAGTAAAAGCGATTTTAAGATGAGCTTAGGATTAGATATTAAAAGGGATTCCCAAGGACTTTCCTTTAAAGGCAATAAGCGTAATTGGAAATGGGGAGCTTTATATTTGCCTTGGCTGCATTCCCGTAACGAAAAAAATACCTACGAGTTCATTTTCTATCACACGGCTGGTATCCATATGGTAGGCGTAGGCAGAGAAGATTTCAATCTCAATTCTGGCAGCATGATCTACCAAGCTGAGGTAGTAGCTTATTTTTCAAGTG
This sequence comes from Palythoa mutuki, assembly GCA_027575235.2. Classification (NCBI taxonomy): domain Eukaryota; kingdom Metazoa; phylum Cnidaria; class Anthozoa; order Zoantharia; family Sphenopidae; genus Palythoa; species Palythoa mutuki. The sequence goes on from JAODFW020935320.1 coordinate 57,471, forward strand.
CCACTTACTTTAACCGCTTTTATGGTAATGGCGGCAACTACTATGTGGGCAAAAACGTGACGCGGAATAAATTCAAAAAGCTAATCCTAGAAAATAATGGCGAGGGAGGCTCTAAATATTATTTATATGAGCTTCCTTCTGGTGACACAAACGATTGGGATGATACCAGCAACTTAAAGGTTTCGGGTAAAATTGGGGATGTGTTTAAAGAACAAGGACAATCGATCGCTCCGTTTTTTATTCCGTATAGCCTAAGTCAGATTAAGTATACGGCGGTTAAACTAAGTTAATAGGTAATAGGTAATAGGTAATAAGTAATAGGTAATAGGTAAGTAACTGGGCTTACCTATTACAAGGTAAAATTGAGATAGTCACAAATCAATTTAACCTCATGAATAATCCTAGCATTACTATCCAAGAAAGAACGGAAATGTTTGCAATAAGAGCAATAAAAGCTTACACAGAAATTAACAAGAATAATTACTTTAACGATGCTTGTGTCGTGATTTCTAAGCAGTTCTTGCGCTCTGCGACAAGTGTTGGAGCTAATATTTCAGAAGGAATTTATGCCCAGTCAAACAAAGATTTTATTTCAAAATACAGTATCGCGATAAAAGAATCCGCTGAAGTAAGATACTGGATTACTATTATGATTAAATCAGGATTAGTTCCAGAAAAAAAGATGGCTCATCTGCTAGAAGAAATTAATATCATAATTAAGATTTTAACCTCAATAATTAACAAACTAAAAGCGAAAGAACATTAACTATTACCTATTACCTATTAACTATTACCTATTACCTATTACCTATTACCTATTAACTATTACCTGTTACCTATTAACTATTACCTATTAACTATTACCTATTACCTATTAACTATTACCTATTACCTATTACCTATTACCTATTAACTATTACCTATTACCTATTACCTATTACCTATTACCTAAAAACGATATCTAAAAAACTAAGGTTTTCAAACTAGACG
>JAODFW020935321.1:0-29180 GCA_027575235.2 Palythoa mutuki
AATTCCCGCCATTTTGTTTTTATTTTTAGACACAAAAGCATACTTCAAAATGGTATATTTCCTAAAGTAATTGAGTTTTTCAAAAAACAAAACTTTCACATTTGTTTCTATCTCGTCACGCTCTTTCAAAATTACTTTCTTGTTACCGCATCAAAAGAAACTTAATTTAGTGTACCGCATTTGGCGTTCTGTTTGGTTACCATGAAAGGAATCATGTGCTTAAATCTTTGGTAGGTGCTCGGGTCATCTTCGAAAAATTGTTGGATAGAAGGCTGTTGATGTCATAGAAATGGTACCAAAACGCAATCTTTGGAGTTTTGACAGTAAATTTTTATTACAATACAAATAACGATATTGATGATATCAAGTGCTATGTTGATTCCATAGCTGATCGTCTTTCTTGCATAATTAATCTCCACTTGCAACACTTCTCCCAAAAGTCAGAAAGCACACCACTTCTCTAACATCACAGCTTTTCTAGAATTCGCGTTGGGTAACTTTGGATCATTGTAAGAAGAAAATTTAGGTACTGATTTCTATCAAAAAAAACTCAAACTTTATTTCTATATTGTAGATGAAGAGCCATTTTGATGGAATGCTACAACAAAGATCGTTACTATACTACTACTACTACTACTACTACTACTACTACTACTACTACTACTACTACTACTACTACTACTACTACTGTTTTTACTACTATTATCATTGTTGTTGCTTTAGTATTGTTTGTTAGATAGTTTTATATACTTAAAAAAGTAGAAACATCGAAATTCGTTCAAGAAGTTTTCACCAAGCTAATTCATTATCATTTGTTTCAAATTTCAGTACTTTAGTTAGTTCAAATGTAAACTTTAATCAGCCTTTTGCAGCTAGAGGTCACATGGTACACAATACGCCATACTGGAAGGCAATAGAATGTGCAAGAATGCAAGACATAATTAACTAGAAAAATAATGTTTTTGTCGGTTGCATTTCCCAGTGGAGTCTTGTCCTATCCTTTGCCCTCCAGTGTGTTGTATTTTATACCATGTGACCTCTAGCTGCAAAAGGCCTATTGTGATTGTAATAAAACTTCATCTGTGGATCACAAGCCTAGCACCCTGTTATGTTGAACTTCACATGTGCCGAATCTAATGCAAATGAGGTAGAACAATAGAATTTGCTCATTTGCATTAGAATCGGCACATATGAACTTCGACGTCTGAGCGGGGCCTAAAGATCATGTTTTTAACATTTATAAAAACTTTACGACTAGGAAAGGCCCTATAGCAAACAAATACTTGATAACCACAGCTCAAGGATAAAGATACAGTGGCTGATGAAAAACATGATGACGTCATATATTTACATTTGCATAGAGCAATGAAAAGAGAGAAAAAATTTCTCAATTATTTGATTTTTTTGTTGCAAAACAGAGATTTTTTGCTGACGGTCATCATAGCAATTTTTAGCTCACATTGAAGCACGTCTATCTATCTTATACGTTTTGGAATGTTACAGTGGATTTTTAGTCAAAGGAATTCCGGACTGGCGCATGATTCCTCCCACGGTGCCTTGCGCACTTGCGCACATTCTGATCGATAAAATGTCATACACGTAGAAATCGTGTTCGTGAAAATATGCTAAATTATTTTCCGCCACAAAGGAAAACAAAATAAAGGCAACGGGAAAAATTACAAAAGTGTCGGAATTCCGGCACCTTTTTTCAAGTTTTGGAGAACTTGTTAGAGTTCAATTCAAGTTGTTAGAATATTTAACCCTATAAGTTTGCGTGTTATTTGTCATTCCGTTTGCACGACAAAGTAGAGTCTGTAATTGAGTAGGTAATAATACTTATACATGTAGTCAAGAGATCTCGCTTGTTAATATGTCAACAATTTTTTGAAGATGCCTCAAGGGTACAAGTCGAAGCCACGTGACTACATGCGTCCATTGCGTGTGTTGTATAATTCACGTGCGATTGTGCAAGCAATCGAGAAGGTGAGGTCATCGCTCTAAATTACAACATCATCACGCATGTACTAACTGTTTCAGAAGTCAAAAAAGTCGAATTTCCACTTGATGAAATGCGAAACGAGGGTGGCAAACTTGTATCAAAAACTTTTTCGTGTGTTTCTTGGAGAAAAATTTAATATTGTGGCTGCGTTGTGTTTGCGTGATGTTGATCTTCCAAATTATGTCTAATTAACAAATGTATACAGCCCAAATGGGCTGGTAACTTTGAGCACCGTGGAATAAATGGTCGATGACCTTTCGTAATGTGTCACTAAACTGAAGTGATTTCAACCAAAAGAATCATTGTTATTTACATAATAGAACGAGCTGCGCCCTGTGTTTATAAAAAAAAGAACTGACGAGAAACATAAAACAATTTAGAATGTCAGCACAGTTCTGGTGGAAGCAAATGGGTATAGGTCTCGTAAATTCTTAAGTTTACCATACCTAGATGAGAAATGACAAAGCTTTAAAACAGTAAAACAGGCCGTGCAAACTAAACCCAAGTTCTTTCTATTAGTGTTATGAGCTAACGTAATTTCCTGTTACAAATTACAGATTATTTGTAAATTAGTTCCTTTGTCAACTGACGTGATCGTTCCCTCGAGCCCTGTAACTCTAAATACATTCCAAAACAGAATTAATAAAATATTCTTCCCTCATAAACGACCTTTGGACATATTTTCTGTGAAGAAATTCGTGCACGAAAATGCCATAACAGAAAAAAGCGTGGGAACAAAATGTAGAGTCTAGCAAATGTTATTTATATATTAATGAACGAAAGTTTTCTGCAAACTTATTCAATCGCCAAAAAATTAAGACATTTCTGCTAATGCAGTTCATGAATACTCTAGCTTAAACATAAACGAAAACAAATGATCATAAAATAATAAATCAAAACTTGTAACATATGCAGAAACATCGAGGTAAGACCCTGAAGTTATAAAAATATTCTAAAGTTCAAGCACCTCTTAGTGGAAGAACACGCTACTAGAATGTGTTTTGCAAAACATGAAAATATTAAGAGTTTAATAACGACAATTGCGAGTTAAAAGTCAAGCGTTAGTTTATTAACAAGAAAATATCATACACTGTGCAGCTTATATCATTAAGAAAGTTTCCCGGTTGAAACAATTTCTTTGAAGGATAAAACTCTTAAGACTTAGAAAACTCGAATCACTATTTAGTCAATGCATTTTCAAAAATAGTTTGACCAATTAACACAATTACTGTGGAACAAAAGAAGTATATATTACGGTATAGGAGATACTATTTTTGCCTGACATGGATGATAATTTCCTCGCAGAATACCCACAATTTTCATTTTCTTACAGTTTCGCGAATGCAGTTGATTTCGGCTTACGATATCGTTACAATGTCGATTTGTTCTATATTTATACACATGAGTAAAAATAATTTTAATATAAGTTCTTCATATAGGAAAACACGTTTTCAAATCTCAATTTTAATTATTGTGAAAAGTAAAAAAGCTAGTTTGAAACCCTTTGCTTATTTCCAAATAAATGCATACTATTAGAAAATGATACAAGACAAAATACTTCTTGCTTCAAAAACTTCTTCAAGTTGGGACTTGTTTACATTTGAACAACGGCTTGTGAGCTCTTCCTGTATGCCAGACAGCGCGAGTTTCTAAATATTTGTTTCCGTATTACCTAGAAATCTGCCTAAACATTATAAACTAGCGACGAGTAAACAAAATGAAAAAAGCAGTCGACGATAAAATGAACAAAAACAAAAACAATGACATTAACGCTGTTTCCGCGTTTTGAAAAAGTTGTAGGAAAAATTCCGACCTCAAAATTTGGAATGATTTACAAGTTCTACCCAAGAGAATTGTGTTATTGTGCTTTATTGTTTACATAAACTAAAATTCGCCAAGTATAAACTCAAAATCATAAAACAGAATAACAGTTAAAGAATGAGAACCATGGTGGAACTATTACTTAATATTATATCTTAAAGAACGCCTTCCTTACACTGATTGAAAGACTTTTACTTGATTGTAGTTTGTATAGCTTGTTTATAGTAATATCGCGCTTGCAAACCGTTCTCGGCCACAATATTAAGCGATTTAATTAGTAAAGGAAATAAAGTCAACACGAAGTGCAATACAACACTATTTGAGACGTCTTCTTTTATCTTTTCACTCTGAAATACTTGATCGACACAGATTTAGCTTACGAGAACGGTAGAAAATTTCCTCTGGAAAAACAATTCGAATACTTTTGAATTAGACGTGTTTGGATTGATATAAAATGCCTCCCAAAATGGCAACGAAAGTTTTAGCTGTTGGCAGTAAAAGATATTGTGCGAACGAAAAATATCCAAGAGATGTCTAATAGGTTAATTTACAATACTAACGGCCGACCGACAGTGCAACATATATCAAGACCGTAATACGTGAATATTTCCCTAGATATCTCCGTTTCTTCCTTGAACATTAATTATTAGTAAAAAAGTGCAAAAGTTCTAACTTCATCGAGAACTCTAAAAATACTAGAAATTCTTTATTAGTATAACTGACAGCTAGTTGATGTTAATAAGTTTAAATATCAAGTTGTGGTGTTTTGACTCTATTTCTCCAAGTCGTACAAACAACTAGTGCCTTCACAGGCACCTTACAATATCTCAAATCCAGTATTATCATTACCCGCTCAAATTACAACGGTGAGAATTTAGTATGATGTAGCATTCAGTGCGTTGGAATTCACTGCATGCTAACTTGGACAAAGAGTCTGTCTTCAAGCACTCTTTTCGAGTTTTTGGAAGTTAACAACAATGGAGGTGCTCGAATGAATTAAGTGGTTGTAAAGAATTATTATTGATAACATTCCAATGAGCCTTCTTATAAAATGTGAAAGAATGAACAAATTTGAATTTAGCAACACAATTTGACAATTGATGGAACGTGATCAAGTATAGTTCACAAAGAGTCCTCGAGTTAATCAACTCAACAACATCTTTGAAGGCAACGGAGCATGGCGTCAGAAGACAGGCATGTGAATAAAATAGGTTTCTAATGACGGTGTCAATTCAGCCCATAACAGGTAGTGACGCCAAACCTCTTGACATTACTGAAGTCACGCGTCAAAAATCCTACGATGATACAATGGAGTCAATTGCAACTCTGCCGAAAAACACCCCTACTTTCCTTTTAATGACTCACTCTTAACTTCTTGCACTTCCTGCATGCAACATTTTTATTTAATTTATTTTCAATAAATTTAGGAACAAAATGATGGAATTCGTTCTGACAAAATAGTTCTATTAGCTGAACAAAGCTTAAGATATTGGTAAGCGTAAAGTAGAAGGATTTGCAAACCAACAATTCTTTTTTGCTTTCGTGATGTTCGTTGTTTCCCTTTTTGGCTGTTTGTCTTCAGCGATGGTCATTAGGTATTCAGCACAGTAACAAGCGGGCCATTAGCAGTCCAGACATGAATTGCATAACCTCGAGCCATTTATCATAAACAAATCATTGTTGAATATGTCCCGCCCATGAAAATTGGACTGGGAGTTAAACAAGTGATGGGAGTGCGCGATCGGGCGCTAATGGATAAGATAACCGTTGCGACTAATACGGTTACTCAACCAGAAAAAGATTAGAAAAAGCGCATCAGTAGACAGTAATAAGAAGGATCCATATAAAGTCAGTGCAGATGAAACATTGTTTCTGTTTAGATAAAATTACTCTAATCATTTTAAGAATGGTACAAACATTTTGTCTTGCTTGGGCGAGCTATTTATGAGAAAAAAATAACACTTATTCTTGGGTGGGTGACGGGGGGGGGGGGGTATCAGATTACAAATGTTGTGAGCAAAACGGTGATTATTTCCTCTAATGCCAAAATAAAAAAAACGAGTTTAGATATTTTTTATTAATGTGGCCACGTACCCATACGGCACTTTTTATTTGAAATATAGCTTTTTAATATCGTTATCAAAAGAGAAATACAACCCTGGCAGCAAAGCATGTGAACAACTGGGGTACCTATGAAGTTTCTTTGTTGCATAATGAATTACTGATTAATCACTGTTTCAGGAACCCACACCGTACAACTTGCTTGCACACTCTTACAAGAGTTGAAGTGTCTCTGACAGGAAGATTTTGCTGCCACGATGAACAAGTCGAATCTTATCATTTACTAACGCTTCACTGCACGGCGCCTGATCGACGACGCGTGGAAAAACCTGCAGAAACTTCCCGTTTGTTTCTCAATTAAATAAAACACAGAAATCTAAAAACAGGTGCTTTTAAACACAGACGATTTTGTAAATTTATGCAAGTAAGCGTTTAATCCTTCCAAAGGATTTGGATCCCAAGTCGAGTACGAAGTTGTTTGTGCGATATGCACAGAGATAAAATTTTGAAAATAGGAGTTCGTTTGCATATCGCACAAAAAACTTAGTTCTCACCTTTGTCTCAAAATCCTTTTGAAGAGTTAAACGCTTGGTTCCAAAAGTTTACAAAATCGTCTGTATTTGAAAGCACCTGAATAAATAGCGTTGACAGATTTTCATCACTTTAAATTACAATTTAACTTGCACGTGGAAACCCGCTCAATGAATAATAAAATCTTTTAGGGCAGCTTTGAAAATTCTCCAGCCGTTCATACTCTCGAAGAAAGGAAACAGAAAGAAACCTTGGCAAGAATCCCACTTGCTGGAACTTTGCTGGAGTGGTCTCTTCAGTAATAGAAGGTCATGGATATCTTTGCAGATATCATATAACCTTCTTTGGTTATTTCCTTATCAGTAATCATGAAATAGTAAATTTTTAACTGTACATTTTTTTGTGGATTATTCATCAGAAAACAGATCAAGGAAGTGTATGTGATGATTACAAGAACGCCTTTATGCGTGTAGATTCGTTTGTAATTTTTAACAAATTTCCTCAAAGAAGTAAAAGGTGGCGAATTATTTGTAAAAATCTAACTGTACAACATTTATCTGACTTCTTAAAACTTGATACATACAAACAAGTGTTTAGTGTTTATTTTTGGAAAATTGTTAATAAAACAGTCACCAGCTAATGAACGTAACAACATCTCTCGTTACTGATGCCATCAGTGATGGCAATCTTGAGACAGATTAGCATTGTTTATAAAAGTTGCGTCAGAAAGTTCTTTCTTGTTTTCAAAGTGACTGCATAAAGTTGTTCTTTTCTTATTAAAAAGATTTTTGTATTTCTTACAATCAAATAAATCGCAATATCATTGAAGATATCATCAAGATTCTAACTAGATATCCAGGTTTAGTTTCGTTCCTGCTTGCACTAGTTTTCCTATTTTTCTTTCATTACGATCCCACGAAAGTAATAAAGAACCCATAGTTCAGCCATGGATGATTTTTTAGGTAAATATTTCTCTTTTGGGTTCTTCTAACCCTTAACGAAATAACACTTACTCAGAATTTTAGTAATCTATATACAAGTACACCCTTTTTGTTATTACAATATTTATACAATTAACGTGGTATCAACACACAGCATGTTATTACAGTTTCTTATTATCGAAGAAATCAATAAAACGTGCCCTTACTGAGGAATGAAAACCTTACTCTCACGTGTTTGTTTTCTGTCAACCCTTCGTAGAGAAATATTTACTTGCCAGGTACTGTAAAGAAAAAATTGTCTCATTTTTGCGTGCAGGTATGTTAACGCCCACGCCAACACAAGATAGATATTTTGCGAGTTAAAAATGATGTAGCTTACAAACTTTTCAGTTTTTACTTTTATTTATGAACCTTTATTTTAAAACCTGCTCTCTTTGATACGAAGGACGATTCATAATACAAAATACGCGGAAAATGAGTCACAAGACTCTTGATCAAACATCGGCGATAGGGAGGGGCTTGTATAAGCTAACACCAGCACAATCTTACCGTAAAAGTTCTCATTCTTGTGGCTGTATTATCATGTAGTGTGAAGTATTTTCGAGAAGGCTGAAGTAGTTCTGGTTTTCCCGTGCTTACACAAAAGCGAAAGTGCTAAAAAGATGTTGAATGAACAAAGGGCATAACAAAGGATTATACGATGAAATTTGTTACTTTGGTCAGTACTAAATTAATTAAGTTGCTCTTATAACTAAAGGTGTAAAACTACTCTTATTCTCCAAGTTTATTTTTTACAATAGAAATCTTAACTAGAAATAGAGTCAACAAAAGCACTCGATAAAAGTTTGCCATACGACAAACAAAGCAATACTTCAAGTCTGTTGATATCGACATCTTATTGTCTTGCAACAGGTTGTACCTCACAAAGTCAACGGGACTAAGAAGTGACTTTGTTTTCAGTGCAGTTTGGTGCCAATTAAATTCGTCTTTTCTTCTCAAACACATCTGGTTTCTTTTAAAAGCGTGTAGCGTATGTATTTCAAGATGACGGGGTAGTTTCAAAGAATGAAAAATATACCATAATTAAATCCATTAAACAGAGAATCAGGTTTTGTATGCTATGTATCTATCCCGTCGTGTTGCCATTGTAGACAGACGCTTCTTGTCTACTTCTCTTTATCCTTTGCTGATCTAACAAACGTATTAACTTTTATTATCTGGATACTCTTAACATTTTTTTCTCTAAACCAAGTAAATTAGAGCCTGAAGCAAACCAAGCGTGTTTGCCTTTTGTTCCATCTCGAGCGACAATGAACTTCCTACTGAGCTCACGTTCTACGATGTCAAAGCAATTCATTTTTGTTTTATTGAAGAAAAAGATCTTAAGAGGCTGAAAACATATCCGGTGTTATACTTTTTCGAAACATGTGATTACAGGCTTCTAGTTTGCAACCGGAAGGATTCACTATGCCTGCTGAGAAAAAAATGGCTTTAATAGTCTCCAATTCAATATCTAGAAGCTTATTAAGCATAACGGTTGGAGTTTTGATGGCTTCCGTTCGAATTTTTAATGGAGTTTCATCTCTAACCATTTTATCAAATGAACGTAAATTCCTAGTGCATATTTTGATATTTCTGCTAGAAATTATTATCTAAAAAGGGGCTGTTTGGAACACAGGTAAAACCTGCCGGAATGATGGCAGCTGATTGAAGAGAAGTATCTCTTTCGTTTCCTTCTCTTTTTATTCAAAACGCATTAGCTTTTAATCGCTCATAAAATAAATTGTTGCAAATTATAAGTGAAAGAAAACTTTTCAAAATACAAATACACCCTATTTTTCATTGCACTTCCTTTTAATACTTTACTTAAACTTCAACATGAGGTTGAAGCTTCGAGGAGTATCGCTTGTGCAAGAAGGGGTTTTGAATGCTTTATTCAGTAGTTCTTCAAGGGATTTAAATTGAAAGATTTACAGAATCTTTGATGTGATCCAAAACGAAAATTTCAAACAGAACTGAAATACTTTAGCATAATCGTAAAAATCGTATAGTAAATTTCTTTTAAAAAAGTTTGCTTTGAATTTATATCTTGTTCTTTCAATACCTGAGTAGGAATTTCAACTGATCTCAGTTGAATGCGTATGCTAGTTTTAAAAACGTAAAATATTTACAGGAATCTAAGAAGCTTTTTGTTTAAGACTAAAATTTGGGAGGTGTGTTAATGCTGCAATGAAACGATTGAGCAAATTTTCATTAGTTCGACTGCCATTATGGAACTATAGTTATAGGAAAAAGAATTTAGATGAGACAAGGCAGTATTGAACAGAGAAGTTATGAGATCTTGAATAAAACTTTAAAGCTTTGCAAATTTGTTATGTAAATCGCCAACCAATATTAACTGATATTAACACAGCTTATACGGCTTATCCTTCTGAATTTATTCCACTCAAAGAGGAAATTCACGCGATAACAATGATTTCAATTTTGTTCACAGTTGATTTGAAAGTAAGTGATAACTCATCCGTGAAAAAATTAACTTTAGCATCAAATACTTTTAGTTCATGATGCTGAAACCATCTGAGAAGTGTCTCAATTCAGTTTACCTTGCATTCCAACGCATCAAAATCACCATTAAGGGTGAAAAGTGCGAAGGCAGCGCGTTTACCCCACATATGGAGAAAACACCTAAACTGTAAGAGATTTAGACTATACATGATTCTGGTTTTTATAAATTGTTCCTGATAAAAGCACTTGGGCTACTTACACTTTAAAACATTTTTAGTTTGAAAAATTATATCTCGCCAAAACGAAGCAGTTTTTATCAATCCATTTCCTATGCGGTTTAGTCCAATATATTTCCATGCACTTTCAACAGAACCGAAACACTCGCTGTAATACTATTTTTTTACTGTTTTTATTAAATTTATCCCATACTTTGAACTAGAAAGATTCCGGTGTATCAATATTTTCAACAGAAGAATTTGGGTTTCAAACGAGGTTAAAGAGTTCAGAATACTTTTGAAAGAAGTCTTAAGTCTGCGATACAATATAACCTAATAAAGCTTCTACTTCAGAATACATTAGTTCAACTCAGCAATGCTGCTGAAAAAAAGTGAAAACCAACTCAGTGTGTAAAAAAATTAAGTAACAAATAAACTTGATCAAATGCGAACAAAGCTTTGATGCAAATAGAGACATCGAAAAGAAAATTTTTAGTTTACCATAAATGAGTGAAACGGAATAAATATTTAGTAGCTGGAGTTTTACCTTTTATGTTTTTCGAACTTGAACTGATAGTCGCTTTTAGTGTAAGACAAGACAAGTGATCCGTTTTTGATCGCTATTTGTCAATACTTGCTTTCAAGCATCTTTATTGGAAAATGGCCGTTTTGTAGTGACTCACTCGCAAAACGTCTTACCAAAAACTTAAACCATAAGTTATCCGACATTGACCAACCAATTATACTTCTAAAACTCTAATTATATTTTCCTGAGACTGAAAGGACTTAAGGCTAGTAACTCGATCAGTGTTCACATGCAAGATATGCAGGGCGTAATCGTTTTTATGCACTAACACAAGCATTAACAAAAACTAAGGCTATTTACCTTGTCTAATGCCTTGCAATCTCTACCAATTAAATTTATTATCGCAATTAGAAACATAACTGACTTACGTACAAATATATTCTCCACAGACGGCTTGCTGAAGCACCAGTTGAGCAAAGAAATGAAATACAGTCTAGCTTCATTTTTGCTTGTGCCTTTTTTCTATGCTACATGATGTTGATTCGCGGTTGAAACTTTTGCGACATTCAACTAATATTTCGGTAAAAACCTTCAAGTCAAAAGTCCATGATCTCCATACAAGATACAATACAAATATGTGTTTCAAACTGCCATTATATTACAGGAAAGGAATAAAACCGGTTCGCTATATAGCCGAACAAAGAGAACATAAATATATAGATAGACCTTTGGGAAGATGGATAAAAGTGGAAGAAAACGTAGGTAAAAAAGTCTGTCGACAAAACTGTGTAATCTTAAAAGTTGTACTGGCGGCTTTGAAAAATGGATTTTTGCACTCTTTTCAATGTAACGAGCTCTAGAAACACTAGCGTTGGAAAAGTACTAATGGAGACATGTTTTTTATCGAAGGTCAGTGCCGACAGCATGGCGTTGTATAAGAGCAACCAACTTAGTGTAAGATTGTTTTGTTTGAATAATCATTGATAATAATTATCATAGAATCTTTTATTCCAAAAAAGCAAATTTGTTTCCTAACTTAGTAGGTAAAAACAGAGTTAGTACAAATAAGCGAAATATCTGAAATCTTGTTGAGTTGTTTGCTTCAAATAGGAGACGCCCATGTTTTGTCGGGCAAAAATACATGTTTTTGTCCTAATTTTAGTGTACAATTATTCGTGCGGAGTAAATATTGTACTTGCACAAAGTTAAGTGCTAATGTCAGTTAATTTAGCTGCAAGGGATCATAATTTACAAATACAATTGATCAATTACCTTGCTACCTTGCAAGCCACGCTTTCTTCCGGTATTTCAAACAGCCTGTGTGTTTTTTAATTGCCTACAAAAGAATCTTATATTGGTCTCATTTTTATCCACATCTCCAAGACAAAAAAAGTTCTGAATGAGAAAGTTTCGTGACTTTTTGATACTTGTGTTTATCGTCGCATACACCTTTTCTAGATGTAGAGATGATGCCAGCGATTTTTTTTATTTGAGGGTCATCTTTCTTTACAATGACATGAAGACATTACAATGGAACTTTCGCCATGGCTATGCCCTCCTCGAGGGCCCTTTTGGGAAATTTCAAGTTATCCTTTGTTTTCCGTGAGAAACCGACAACATACCATCACTGAGGCAGAATTTAGTTTACTTTCTTTCGTTCCATGGGCCTATATCTCACAGGAAACATTCGGGGGCGCTCGCCTCTCCCATTAGATTGTCTTTCCGTGAGTAAATTTATATGGTGTAGAGAGCATCTTTTAATAACGCAAAGTTAACCGCATTTGCCGGCATGCAAATTAACTCACGCCGGAAAAAGTTTCAAAACATGAATGAGAATTCAGGTTTCTCTAAGTGCTGACAGCGAAAATGCGCTTAAAAATAAAAACAAAAACAAAAAACCCAGCCAAAGACCTCAACAAATACTTAATAAGTTTTATGAAAGGAGTTTTATTCATCTGCGCAACACATCCGGCAGTGAATAATACAGTTAGACACTATTTTCTTTCCAACAGGTAGAATAAATATAGCAACCGAGACTACAGCTAGACTCAATATTCTGAGAGTTATCTGTTTCCAACATTTATAGACAGTTTCAATGTTTCCGATCAATTCCAAAAAGATTTCCAGAGTAGAATATTAATGAACATGATTCTATAAATTGACAGTCAAGTAGTAACTGACGCCTGAATTATTACTCCTAAACAAACTGCCCTCCCACAAAATTTGAGCTCGCATTAAACCACGAAATCCCTTAAATCTCTAAAATGGCATACTTAAAGTTTTTAACTCAACTTTTCAGTCGAAAATCAATATCTGTGGCGGCGTTTCTAACTTTAGTAAAAAGCTAGACCGTTTTTATAACATGATTTTTCTCCGTATGACTGCAGTGTTAATTAGAGACAAAACACTATGCATAAATTTGGCATCAGTATCTTTTATTAAGATTTTCAAACATCATTCATCTTACAGCCTTTCACGTTTGGCCATAAAGTTATCTTTAACTTTAATGTTTATAACAAAACGGACATAAGCTAAGTAAGAAATAACATGAATATGAAAAGTAGATAACAAACTTGTAAAATTAGCATTTGAATTTGTTCAACTTGAAAAGCACTTCAGTGCAGTCTACTCTCTGTGAACACCATTTGTATCATCTTTGAATTTTGACATTAAGAATAAAATTAGCAAACCTTAGAACGGTAATAACAATAAAATATAATACAATAACTATTACAATTTCCTCGAGCGCTTTCTTTCTTTGCTTTATCTTATAAATATTTGGGCGGTCCGACTTATTGAATTGCTTAGCTCTAATCTTTTCAGAATGAAATCTTTGTTCACTCAGGAAACAGGAATGACGAAAACAAACCTTTTGAGTAGAATAAAAATTACGAAACTGCTTTACTTCGGCTTTAGCCAACTCTAATTCAATTCTCAAAGTTTAATCCTGTCGAGAACGCCTTTAATTTGCGATATATAGTAAAAAAAACATTTCGTATATTACAAGTTATCATCAATCGTTTAGTGGTTTTGTGGCTTCCAAAGCATACTTTTCCTTCTCTTAAGAAGATGTCGTGTCAATGAAATAAAAGGCAAATTTCGTTCGCCCTTGGAGTTTGATACATTAATAACAATTTGGCTTCGTGCTTCACAGCAAAATTAGTGCAAAAACTTCAGAGTCGATGCGGAACGAGTTTATTGTGAACTTAGAATAAACATTAACACGTTTTATAATTTACCTTTCTTCTTGATAAATTCAAAAGTTAGTGACGTGGAAATTCGACAAAAGAAAGCCTAATTGTAGAGCAAATAGTTCCGCTATCGAGAACACTCTAATTTGTAAATATGAATAACCTTTTTTTACTTTAGCCTGAGTCGCGACTTTGTGACTTCAGATCGTACAGAAACGATATTCAACAAAAAATTTACTTGTACTTTAGATGATTTCTTTTCCCTAACTGCTGTGTTATCCCTTATAATCTCAATAATTTACTTACATAACGTTTAAATCGACTTTTTTCCTAATGTCTTAACGTTTTATATAACATTCAGTTTGAGGCCTTTGGGGCAGTCCATATATCTTTGTATACGCAGTTTTTCAAAGAATAAAATAGAGCTCTTTCTTACATTGTTACTTGCGATTTCAGTTCATTTTCTCCTTTGGGCGAGCAATATATAATTACAGCGATCTATTTACAAATGCCAGCGGCACAGTCTCTCTCTTTCTAACGAGTTTTTTTTGTTTTATCCGATTCCCGCTATGGCCTTGATTTCCCTCATAATTCTGCCAATGGAATTCTTACCCATCGGTACTTTATTGAACCAGATGTCTCCTTTCGGTTTATGCTTTGGTGTGAGGTAGAATGAAGAGATACCTGGAGGTCGGTGTCTGAGATATACTTCAAAAGCACGCACGGGATCTCTCTCTCCCCCATCAGTAGCAGCAACTCGGGCTTTACATTTCTTTTTTGAGCGACTCGTTTCTTTATCATCTTCACCGGCACGCGGCCTTTTGGAGCCCGCCTTTGCGTAGTCGATCACAATCTTCCCGTCGGGTCCACGGGAAATTCTAAAATCGTCAATGCTGAGGTCGTGATGTGCCATTCTTCCTCTTATCCCATGGCTCACTGTGTTAATCCACCACTGTAATCGTAGTAGCGGTCGAGGAGCATGGACTCCGATTGCTCCGGTTGCCCACATTCTCTCAAGTTGTTCTTCAGTGATGCTTTCGACCACATTGGGATGATTCCCTTTGCCTTTTCGTTTCAGATCGTTTCTCTTAGTGACAAGCTGAAAGTTCACCATATCAAATTCCCGGTCTGCCAAGTCGAAATTGTCAACCGCAGGTGGCACTTTGCGCTCGAGAAAGTATCTTCGAAGCCCGTTGCGGTATGTGGTAAGGGTAACTGGTTCATATTCGTTCCCCTCTTTGCCAGGTCTAGTATCTCGGATCTCGATGAAAAAGTCTTTCAGCATGTCAACAGCTGAGGTTTTGCCAAGTTTGTTCATATCGATACTTTTCCCATACTTGTCTTTGTACCATTTCTTGAATCTTCTCACTGAGGTCTTTGTACCTTCAACAGTATTCTTGCAGCGGTTTGTGTTCTCAACTTCTTCAACATCCCTGGAATCGGGTCCGTGCGAACTTGTCGTTTGCTTTCTTTCACTCGGGGCACTTCTTGAATTATTATGTGTGGGCATAGAAAAACCTCTCGACTCTTCTTTAGAAAACTGTCCAGTTTCGTCTAGATCAGGAGGATTATTAAAGGAGCCAAATGGTGGCTGGAAATGTCGATAAAACTGGGTGGTCTTGCTATGTTCATCTACTCCAGGTGGTTGAAAGTAAGTGTACATCGACGGGGTTGGAGTTTCGCCTATAAACGAGGTCACGTCCTGTCCATAAATCGAGCGCATAAAACTTTTCTGGGGCGGCAATGAATTCATTGGTGGCATTCCCGACGCTGGGGAATGAAATCTCGATTCGCCGCTGCTAACATGATCTGGTTTCATGCTGAACTCACCTGACGATTGGTGGTTAAACGATTCTCTGTGGGAGTCCGCCTTGAGGTAGTCTTCCGAAATCGAAGGCGCCTCGGAATGACTAAAAATGTTCGAAGTTTGATAATGGCTGATGCCGTTTGTAGGTTGTTGAATCATACTTCCAAAACTTGTAGTTGGTAATGAGCTTGAGTAACTCGGCAAAGAAATGGGCATTTCATCGGGAATTTCTGACATTCCATCCACAAGGCTTGTTAGAGCCTGTCTCGAGCTGTCACTGCTAACTTTACCACTGCTGTACATATTATCACTTGGTGTACGAAACAAACCTGGATGAAGCGGCGGTGGCGGAAAATGTAGATCTGTTCGTGTTGTCGGCGGCTTCATAATTTCTGATCCGTGGCGTTGAGGCATTGTGGAACAAATGTCAGGTGTAAATTCGAATGGATTTTGAAATGACATTTTGTTCTTTAACTCTGTCGAGGGACTTCTCTCATTTGCTTAGAGCATTTGCTTTAGCGCACGAAGTTGTGCATTATAGTCTCAACTGAAGTGACTATCAATGAAGCGGCCTTTTATACCCCTGAATGCTAAAAGGCCCTTTTTTAGTGAACCTATTGTCTTCACTGAATTTATGTGCTTCCTGTCTTTACGTGCATTGGCCCCCAATTAATGCTTAATGACACAACCACTAAGGCCGAGTCCCTTTTAATCTCTAATTTGGTGACCCTTGACAACAAGATCTAATTATACCTAAGGCTTGACAAGAAGCCTATAAAAGGTATTTCATTCCGAGTTCGTCAGATGGGGAGGGGAAGATATTATATTTGTGGTAATTATACTCTTCAATGGCCAGTCAAACTGCTTGAAGAGTCCAAATGTTTCATTTCATCATAATTTTAGTCAGTAGATGACAATTCCCATTGTTTTACATAAAAGGCAGTGTATGACATTTTGTGTCAAAATAGGTAATCGAGTCAAAATGTATTCACGCGCCAGTGTTTTGTACAACGATAAAATCTAATTCGACCAAAGCGAATAATTTTCAAACAAAACCTAAATGCTAATGCACGCAAAAGTTTGAAAGTGCTTTCAAGCGTTCGAAAAGCTAATTCTGGCGGGTACCCAAACTAACGCGTGGTTCTTGATTCTACTTAACAAAGCGTCGACGACATACACGCAAGCATCAGTAATTTAGTGAAATGAAAATCAGGAGTTTTCGCTTTCTTTGGGGTTTTTGAATAGATCAGCCTCGGTAATGACAAATAAGAATAAGAATAGCAATAACAAAGTGTAAAGAGAAAAGATTATCTTATTTACATATCATTTCAAAGGATTCAGTGTGATTAATGACAAATCCACTGTCAACATCAGTGTTGTAAGTTACTTGAAGTTTCTTCTCAATAGAGAAATTATCAAGTCCAAGACAAAGACCCGTCGGCCAGCCTGTGGAATCTTTTGTTTTCGATGTAAAATTTACATTGCGTTAACACATTTAACAATCCAAAAAGACGACCCCTTAGATTTATACAAATTCGGAAGTGTTTATTTCGCTTTCTTCTTCTCACTTCAGCAGTGAAGTAAAATCTATCAATTCAAAATTATGATAAGAAAAACCTTGTGGTCAAGTTCCTAAAAAGATATTTTATATTACAAAAGAACTGTGTGTTTTAATTTGATTCGCAGCTTTTTATAAAGAGCCACAGTCGCTTCAGTATACACAACAAATTATCCATTGTTTAGTGTCAAAGTCGAAGGCGGAGACTATCAATAAAACTAAGGCTAACGTTTGGGTTTCATACGGAACTCTCTTTACTGAAAAGCAAATGAGAAAGTTATTGAACTAAACCAGTGATCGATATCCCAAAGTATAAGAGAAACCTTAAAATACTAGACAAGCGAAGTTATTAAGTACTGAAGGAGGTGGGTTTGCTTTCGTGTGGTAATCGCACATGGTGTTAAGGGGTTTCCATGGATGACTGCAGAGAAAAATAGCTCTTGGCGAACGCGCGGGAAATGAAGCAAGATGAAAACATAAACAACCAAAAGTTGTAGTAAGTTTAAATAAATGAGATTTTTTAGCCTTTTCTGATTCTAGCAGCAACCTCAAACGGCTGTCTAATTTAATCTTTCATTTAACAAAAGGTAAAAGGAACTGTATTTAAGGCAAGGGGTATAAACAACCATAACATGCACAGCACGGAAACAGTTTTCGACTCGTGTCAGCATAGCTGATTTAAATTGAATGCACAAAATAAGACACTGTGTGTTTTTGGTCAGTCAGTAACCTATTGAACCTTTTATCGAGCAAGTTTCAATTCGTTCAAGCGCAATGCTCGAGTAAACAGAAGACTATTGGTTACATAGATCTTTCGAAAATTTGAATCGGGAATCATTTAGATTTCGATGCATCGTAGCAAGAAGCGGGAAAAAACAGGCGACGCGAAAATGACGAATTTCCAACTTCCAATTTGTACCGCATATTATTGCCTTTTGAAGTTTTAAACACTTCAACTTTCAAAAAAATTATTCTTGTTTTGGGAAACTCAAGTGGAATCTAGGAATTGGAATGACTGAAGATTGCATGCAACGAGTGATCAGACCCACACAATGCTTGGATGATAACGAGTTTACCATTCAGATAAGACCTGTCATAGATAATAAACTTGAAAAGCACTCAGAAAAAGATTTCTAATGTTTAGTTACTTTCTTAACTTAAACTTTTTAAAAAGTCAAAAATTTTCTTTATAATCACTTTTATGGCTTCCTTATGTAAATATTTACCTTAAAGATTAATTAGAGATAAATAATTGTATAGCTGTATCTACGACTATATTTCTTGTAATGTTGTTACAGAATTTTACGTCCTAAAATCATTCTTCTTTCGCTTAAGAACTGATGAGATATAAAACCAGAAATGTAAACAGTGGCTCAGTTAAGGATACAATGAAAAGAAAGATAAGAAAAGGGTCATTCAACCGCAAATATATTTACTGAATCGCCATCTGGAACTAAATTATCGCGTATTTTCGTATGTTTTGCACAGCACTAATGTAAGGTTTGGATCTTCTTTCTATCGCAAACTAGGCAATTCAGAATTTGCTTTCGTTTTTAACTTATGAAAGCCATTTCTCGAAACAGTTTGAAAGGAGGTAACTGAACAAAACCGGTCATTCTACATAAATGGCAGAAAACTCGCATTTATATACTTCTGGATAAATCGCACAACAAGGTAGAACTCAAAAACACTTATTTTACAGCAAATACTAGCTAGTTCATTTTTATCGCTGATATCGAGTTTACTTGTGGGAACTTCCAAAACAAACATTAAGGTTTATTTTTGCCACACTTGGCTTACAATACTTTTAAAGTTCTATTTTAAACTTTTTGCAGGATCCATCAGCGGGCTCCTTTTATTTTCTCTCTCTCTTTCAAAATAACCCCCATGTGCTTCCAAGTAACGTTTTTACGCAAAAAGAGCAGATGAGAAGTGCGTTTTGTAGCGCAAGGCGAGAACAATTAGATAATCTTGGCTTTTTGCCTCAGGTAAAGCGTGATTTACAAACTAGTGATGTTGTGGCGTCCAGACTTTAAGGCACTGGTGCCGGAGTCCTGCGTCTTCAAGTATATAGATATATCTATAAAAATATCAACAGCTTAAGTTCTCTCTTGGCAGAAAAACTAATAAATTACTTTACGTGAATTAATTTTAAAATTGTTACGTTAAGCAGGTAGGAAGAAACAAGAATGTATCCAATTTGGTACGCAGTCTTGTCATTCCGCTTATGTTTGTAGTTAGACGCCTACAGCTGATTGAGCAAGTCAAAATATCAGTTCATTTTTTCACACCAAGTTAAAAACAGAAAATTATGTAAGAATATTCTGCTTGTAATGATATCACTATACGTTTTAAAAATCTTAGTTGGTAGCTTTCGATGACCTTGGTGTTCAATGGTCGTAATTATATTCATATGTCCAAATCCATGCATTGTAGTCGAAAATCAATCGGTTCATTACTGCTATTGAAGTTTTGCCTTCAAAAAAACCTTTGAAAACCATGAAAGCCGCAGAATGTTGATTTTATCTAATCACACATAAGAAGAGAAAAAACAAGTCTAGATTATTTCTGCTACAAAGCAATCGTTAAAAAGAAACGTTATCATTAAAAAAAATCGGCGCCTGTTTTTATCACAGAACTGGAAAAAGTCACCCATCAAATATGAAAAATAAAACCAGATCAGATCGGAGCAACAGCACAATTGTGTCGCAAAAATTTCGTTTTTTCTTTTACAGAACAAAGCCATTCAAGAAACTATATCCGTTTCAGGTACAAACGGACTGACGAGATTAGATTCAAATTTGGCACATTGAACGCAATGCATACAGTTATAAATTTAGAAATTTCCTATTTGAGATTTTGAAACATTGCAATACAAGCATAGAGACAGTGTCGAGCTGTTTGGTGTTTTATCTTATTTCTGCGTCACCATTTAAAAATTACCTCAAAATTCATCAAAGTATATATATGTCTATTTTTATACAAGCATACATGCATGTATACACACATAAAAAAAGCAAACATAGTTTGTAGTAATGGAAGTAGTTGGCTTTCCCATCAAGATGTTATAGGCAAGGAGGATCGCTTGGATACAGGTTGCTTGTCGCGTCAAGAACTTGAATTCCTTGAATGATTAAGGGACAGACGACTTGCAATTCCTGGACTCTCTTTATTACAGACATTTTGGTCTAGTCGATCTTCATCATTGTAGGGAATGGTAAAAGTTTACAGATTGTCGCTAGACTGCTGTTAACGTTTACTATTCACTACACTAATGAAGGTCAACTAACCCGAAATATATGTTATAAAATGAGTCAAGGAGTTGCAGGTCGTCCGTCCCTCAATCATTCATTAAATAAATAAACATATACATCACATGTAAAACAATTTTTTATTTGTGTTAGTAAGAAAGCTGTGCGGTTTTCTTTGCATCATTTATCTTGCATTTCAACTATTCTTAAAGAAATTCGCTTCATTTTTTGAATCAGCCTGGATCAATATGTCGCCTGGAAAGTATAAAGAACTAGCCTTTTATCTGTATTTAGAATGACACCTAAAACGCAAATTGACAATTTTTTCGTATAATTAAATAGGATAAACAAGTTATAGATAAAAAGTGGATGCAAACGTTACGTTCTAACCAAGTGTTCAAATTTTGCTCCATCCTTCAATTTCGGAACCTTCAAGACAAGGTGTATTGTTTGATAAATAAGACCAAAACGAAGACTCTATAAATAGAATTCTTATTTCTAAATGAAGCCGGAGTTGCTTTACTAAGTTCATTCTACCGCCTAAAGTCAATTCACACTTTAGGTGTTAAATAAAGCATCAGGATGTTTAACGTCTGCAATAGCAGCTAAAATAAATCAGAGTAACTATTCATAACTCTTTTAAACCTTCATCAGCTTTTAAGATGTCCACTTTATAACCACGCGCGAATTATAGTCTTTCGTTATATATATTCCCCCTGTCGTTAGATGATATTTGCCTTCCACATTTTTAGTCTGCTTGCTCCTCACTAACAGACAATTTTCATTGAAAAGGCAAAACTGTTTATGGGAGGAACCTCAATTCAAGTAATTAGTTTGCTATCAACAAAATTTAAAAAAATCTGACGAATGTGAACCGAATTGATAACGAGCTTTTGAAGTGAAAGTTAACTGTACATTTGAACAAGCTATCTTTGTTAACATGTTAATCTTCATTTCCCAGATCACGCCCTCTTTTTTAATAGGTGTAAACGGTGATGAATGTAGGTGTTAATTACGGACAGCACAAACAAAGAAAGAAAAAAAATGATCCAATAGATTAACCGCTCAAAGAAAGTCGAATTCTTTTGAACTTGATTTCAGAGCTAAATTTCCAAATTTAATTAAACACTTACAACCGCAAGGATAAAACACTAATCTTCCTATAGCTCCAAGCTTTGTGCTACCGGACGAAAGCGATTTGCGCAGTCTCCTGCAAGGTCTTTGTTTCTGGAAAGTTTTTCACACGAGGCGTTTTTCGGTTTTGTGCTGGGCAATGGAGCTGTAATGGTCATTAAGGCATGTAAATGATTTGCGAAGTGTGTTTTCTTTCTTTTCAGGTGAAATCATCCACAAATTATACAAATTGCTCCTGAGTGTTATTTGCAAGTCTGAAAATCAAGGCATTAAACTGTCTCACAACTTCTTACTCTAGAATTTATTCTCAAGGTCAGAGTTTTTTAGTCGGTGTAATATACTTGGCAAAAATATGAAGTTGTCAACTGTATCAACCATATGCTTTTGTATGCATTTATCAATGTAAACTTCTATGACATTTGCGTATATTGAAAAACATAACTCTAAAATACTTATGTACTCCTCAATGTGTGGTTTTAGATTGAGAGAGCGCCGCTTCATATTTTGAGTCACAAAGAGAAAAAAACGTTAGTGATGCTGACTTCGGTGTATTAAACAAGACTATGGCGCATTTCTGATTTTTTTAAGAGACACTGCATAAACATTAATTATTTTTTAAGACATTCAGTCGAGACATGTAAAAAGTGCATGATAACAAAAACTGGCCCATCATAGAAGTTAAGACACCATGACTTAGCCGGGTTTATACAGTTCCACAGAAACGAAAATATACTCAACAGTATCCTCAACAGTACTATGGTTTTCTGTCCTAGATAAACAACCAAAAGCTATATATAAGCTGAAGAAAATGAAATTCTCGTTATCATTTAGCTGGCATCGTTGTTTTTTGTTATAATAAATAAAAAATTGATCAGTATCAGTCTTATGCAGGAGCTAGTAGTTGTACCAGTTTAGAAATTCTCATCTTTCAATAACGGATATTTGGTTTGGTAGTCCTGCGTAAATTCATAAGTCTATATTCTTCATACTTATAAAATACGTAACTAAAACAGATACTATAAAATTATCTAAGCTTTACCTACAGACTTTTGATTCACCAGTTGCAATGTGTAACGCTGAACGACTGTTAGAATCGTACGAGGCTTTTTTCTGTAGCTTATTTTCTAACCCTGTAAGTATAATATTATGTAGGGACACCTGTTACTGTTGTTCTTATCAGCTTTATTCTTAAATTTCAAATATATTCATTATAATTTGGATAAGGATAAAGTCTTGGGACAAGGTATATCTTCTTTTAAAAAGGAGGGCATATAAACCCAGTATGTTAAGAAAAAATAATGCGTTCTGATGTCATTAAGATTTGAAAAGAAAGACGACAGTTAAATTTATTTTTACCAAAGAAACTTGGGAACGTCGATTTCGATCGAGTCGATGCAGTCAGCCGTTGTTTATTACGTAAGGAAGTTAATAACAATACATTCGAAACATCCAAGTATATTTTTATACTCCAAGCATGTTGTGTGACTTAATAGAACATCATTTGTTTCGCCTTAAGGCATTCACAGAGAAAGGCGCCATCTTATCGTGGTATTGCGAACATAAAACCCTTAGAAACGAATAAGCTATGCTCAAGAAAAGTTCCATAGTTTAAAAATGCTGTTTCGTTTGACGTATTTTGCAAAAAAGCTTAAAAAAAGTTATGTAGAAGTGCATTGGTGGAAAAACTTGAATTTTGCTTTCTACAGCATCACTAAATCAAAAAAAGAAAGAAAGTATGTATGAAGGAGAACACATCTGAAAGAAGTGCAAATAACTTTCATTCTGTATGCAATATCATCAGAAACAGTATTCACTTTACTCAGACTTCCCTATGTCATTTTTCTGCCTTTACTTAGTTCTCAAAAAGGAAGATCCCGCTCAGCTATCAACTTTTTGTTATAGGAATAAAAGGTCAGACGCGTTGGGAGAGGGCACAAAACGCGTAAGCAGTCACAGTTCACGATTTTGATGGGTGAAAGATTAAATTTTAAGTTTTAAGTTCTGTAGAACTCAATACGCTTCTAACTAAGCAACTTTGCTGATATTTGGATTGTTTATTCAGACGATGAGAAGTGGTGTCTACGTGCTTAATATGACCCGGTGCTTCAGTCGGTAAAGGAAGCAGGGCGAATACAAATTCCTTTTCTCAACAGCTGATGTGAGAATCCGTGAGAATTCAGAGACCAAGAATAATTGCTTTCCTGGTCCTATTTTAGATATGAAGCAAGCAATAAAGCCGACTACGTCAACTTGAAAGCAATTAAAGCCTAAAATTATCGCTAAACAACTGGTTGAATCTCAGAATTGACGATTAATTAATTTGAAGAAGATAATCGCACCCGACTGATAAACTTTGCTTTTTATAATAAAAATTCTTTTCCACAACGTGTCCAACAAATGCTAGTTTAATGAAAACAGAAAAAAATAGTATCAAGTATTGCACTAGCTTAATTTAGCCACTAATTTAAAATTTTAAGTTCTGCTTCCGGAGATCAATCAATTGCCACCCTTTGGGTTAGACGCATCAAAAGTGTTCTTCGGTGTTTTTGGACAAAAACGATCACAGCAAGGAAATTGATACCTTTTCTACAGTGAGTGGGTTTTTATTGAAATGCAGGGTCTATATGGGACTATGATAACAAGCGGAGATCGTTCAGTAGTTTCCAATTTGACTATAGCACTCCGTGACTTAACGCTTACAAAACAACACACACTTTCTCATTATCAAACAATAGAGTGACGTTGGTTGATCTGCTCGGTCCATTTTTGGTGCATTTTTCGAATAAAGCTTTCGATATTTAAAACTAAGAACCGAACCAATTTATTCCTGTTGTAATATCACCGCTAAATTCTACACGAGAAGACGACACCATAATCAATATTTCAAAATTGCAGTGGCATAATTAAGAATAATTCTCACGCTCATTTTGTTAGAAAAAAATTAACTTTCAAAGCTATTTTTCCAGTAATTAGTAAACTAAAGAAAAAATGCTTTAAATGCACGAACCCTAGAAACGTTTTCAGTTATGTTTCTATTCGGGATAGGTATTTAAGAACAGAGAACAGATCATACATTTTCAACTTTCAGTATACTGACCTAAGTACTTCCTGGCTCCAAACCAAATGTGAACAGTTATTGATGTGCAATACAGCTTTTAGACATTTCATCCAATCTTACACATTTATAAGTTACAGGAGAAAAACTGCCTAGCACTTAATAAAAAGGTAAGAATCGTAAAAACTGAATTCGTTAAAATATGGCATTTTTACCAAGTGTAACATCAGAATCATTATAAGCATACAAAAAGTAATAGAGAAACGTGGAACCCTAATCTGGGCGTGTTAGATGGCAATCCATTAGACTAAGCTGATTTGAGTTAAAAATGGAAATTAAAAGGCTAAAATAATAGGCTAGAACTAAAGTTACCCGTGTAAAGGTACTGAACACATGAACTGGTTGGTGCTTTTTAAAGTTGTATTTTTCATTCACGCAGAATCGAAAGTTGAGTTCACCGAACTTGTCTTGTAATCTATTCAAAACTAGTATTTAAGAGTCAAAATGTTGTTAATATTGAAAATGTTCATTAATATTACAGCCAAGGCAACATATTTATAGTTGATTTTGGGCCGGTACTGTTAGAGATAAGAGAGATAAGAGAGTTTAGAAACGTTTTCTTTACATCTACTGCTCACTTAATCAACAAAAGAAACATATTAGCAAATTAAACCCCACTAATAACGATTGCTAATCGCATCCAGCTGTCTTCAATTCAGGTAAGACTTTCGAGCCGACTTTAGAACTGAACAAACTGATTTTCATTCTGCGTAGCTGGGCCTCTATAAGCTGTTGCATTTCGTAGTACTGTTATGAATACATATACAAATGATATTCTTTTTGGTCATATATCGTGTATTAAGTTGACTAAGACCACATAGTTTGGCTGAAACCATGCCAGAAATACGGTGGTGTTGCTCAATAAATAGGAATATAAAATCTTATTATGCCATGAGTTATTACTAACAACTCAACTTTCCACATCTATTAGCAACTTTCTATTCTAATTTTTATTCGGCTTGGATAACTGATAAAAAAACGTTCTCTAAATAACTGCAGCATTTAGTAATTAATAAAGATGATCCAAAAATTTAGAGAAAAATCCCACGGTTCCAAAGCCAGCAATTAACATTGAAAATACAATACGACAACATAAGACAACTCCTCAAAAGAGGCTTTTCTGTGTTGTGATCAGTACAAGTACAGGGTTCGACAATTGCGGGCGGTCTTAAATAGTCCGCTACAGCCGCTAGCATAATACGTTTTAAACACTAAGAAATATCGCTCAGTGAAACAGAAAGGTCACAACACCGGGATCACTGTATATACCTTTCTCTTTTGGACAAGTGTGTGGATCTTTTAAGTCCCCCGATAGAGTGTCGAGAAACTGGACCTAAGGTTTAACGTTCTTATTCGAGAAGACGCGAAGGTCTAACCATTTGAAGATGTTAGAGCAAAAACAGCACCTTCTCCTCAATTATTTTAAGACCCCGAGTGAAGGTCCAGCCAAACCTGAGGACGGCCCGAGCCTTCCGCACGGTAGACTCGCACTTTACAAACTATAGACTAACCTGGCGGCCATTATGATGCTTAAGTGAACACTTGCCTAATTTTGTACTGTTCCCCAATGTTCAACAAGAAACGTTACACGCTTTCCTCACGATGTCTCCGTTAACCCAGCTGTTTATTTCTTCCACCAGGATTTCGGGTTAGAGTCCCGTATATATTAGGTGAGAACTATCACCCGCTTCACACAAAGAGGTCAGACAAGCGGCCTTCAATAAGGCGTTTCAAAATATTTCGCAATTTACCTTTATAAACTAAAGCTTTTTGTATTTGAAACTTTTTTGAAACTTTCTTACACAGATTTTTTACACAATTTTATATCTTTTAATTTTACACGTTAAACATATGTACAACTTTGATCAAAGTACAAGATTCTTACACAGTTGTCAGTGGTTTCTGGTAAAATTTGTGCGTGCATGCCTGTAGTCGCTTTTCGCTTACTGGCCGCTTTCAATTTTTGTCAAGTTTCATTCCAAATGTAAGCAAAACCAACCCTGAAATTAAAATGAGAGTAAGCCTTAAATATAAAAATGTTAGGGAAGGTTGAGAAATTGATATGAATATATTAAACTGGTACAGATTCATCCTTTTTATTGACACAAAAACAGCTCTATCTTTCTTCCTGCGATTTTTCTTTACAAGTTTTTGTATAAGGTTTGACCGATCAATTTTAGTATCAAGATTATTAATTTGTTCTTATTTCTAGATATTTTGACAAGGTGGACTAAGGATACTCGACAATACAGTCTAAACAGATATGACTCACCCAAGTTTTCCAAAAGTTAAATTGACCCTAGATATAAATATACATATATGCTTCATTAAAAAGAACTAGTAAAATTTTGCTGAGACAAAACATTCTTAATTATTTGGTGATTTTAGCCTTAATTTGTTCTTAAACCGTTTCTTATTTCCAGTTTCTTCTGAAAATTGGGTTAAAATAAAGAAAATAACACAGTAAATGTCAAAAATGTCTACCCGAGAGCTATGTTTAAAGCTTGATTCACTGCTCTATTAGTCAAAGTGACACGGGTACAACCGAAACCAAACAAATAAATCTAGTGTTAACTTTTAGTTTTACTTTGCTTAAAAGCAGAACAATCATTTGCTTGGAGCATTATCATCAAATTTAAAATATTAGAGGTAGAGGTTTATTCACTAAAACACTAAACTCACTATCGTAAAATTGAAGAAGCCCTTTGCTTGTTTTTTAATTTTTGGTCGAATCTTGAGTTGAGCCTGGCTGTTTATACTATAAAAAATATAAATTAAGCGTAAAACACGAGCATAAACAAAAACTGTGAAAACTTTTATGTACTTTACTACAAAATTGCTCAAGCTTAAAATACAAACTTTCAGGTTGTCGGTGAAAATTTGATTTTCTGTGTGTTTATAAAAGTTTCCTCCTGTAAAAGAAAGCAGGCAGTGCACCGCTTTCATTAAAATAAATAATTAAAACCCAATTACCATTTGCGACACGTGCAAACTAGAAGTGATAATGTTCCATTGATTAAGTGTTAATGGAGAAGAAATGAAATAAAGTTTACATAAACTACACAAATGTAAATGCTAATGCCCGTGCTAATGTTTTGCTATTCAGGAACATTCCTCTTAAAAACTGTGCAAGTCCTATTAAAAGCGGAACGGTCGGGAATAAAAAAAAAAGGTGTAAAGCATTACCCAATAATTTTCCAAATTGCTATCTTGAGTTCTCTGTTCGCTAATTTAAAACTCTGAAAGATGCTTAAATACATTTTCACCTCTGTATGTACTGCCAGTAATTTTTGCCATAATTTTTTAAATAACAATTTATTATTGTTTTCGAAACAAAATATTTTAAAAGTTTTACTGTGTACATCAGTATATTTAGAAGTTTGAAAGTTCTGTTGCAGCCTTGTAGCTCAATCATAAATGATGCATGAAACCCAAAAACTAACCTGTCTGAGCTACACTCAAACGCCATAGAAAAGGCACCAAGCAATGCATATCTTAAAATTGCTTTGTTTGCGGCGCGCGCAAAAACATGATTTGAGTTTTCATTGGGAGCAGAAGTCCCGGAGCACAAACCAGTGACTTTTGTCATTATTTGAACACAGATTACAGTGTTTAATCAATAACATTTTTTTCTAGTATCCGTACCGTCAGGTTACACTCATTACTAGATCAAAAAGTGTTGAGCAGTGCTAAATATTTTGGATCAGAAGTTTGTGAAACGTAAAAGAAGCTTTTCACAGTGCGCTTACCGTACTATTTGCAAGACAAACGTTTAATGTTTGTTTTCTCGTTTGGTGGTTTTATTCAAAAGGTTTTAATTAATGCCTGTTATTTCGGAT
Organism: Palythoa mutuki; assembly: GCA_027575235.2. Lineage (NCBI taxonomy): Eukaryota > Metazoa > Cnidaria > Anthozoa > Zoantharia > Sphenopidae > Palythoa > Palythoa mutuki. Next base: position 28,495 of record JAODFW020935321.1, read on the forward strand.
CATGAGCTGTCATCAGTATTTGGGGAAGGTATTCAAATCACGCAGCGAGCACTTGGCTCTATCCAGAAGAGCATATAAAAATGTTTCTTGTCTCACTTCGTCAAGTAAACGGTTCAACAATTAGTGCAAATACAACGACCATCATTTCAAACACTGAAAATTAACTAATGCATGACTATTTTTGTTATTTTTAGGTTTTTTATAAAGGGCTACCTGGAACTAACAAACTGCAAGTCATGTATACGAACTGGTTAGTGGATACATGAAATTCAATATCTCGGACACAATCAAGCTCTTCTGCAAACAACCATGAATCTGCAACGCCCGTGAATTTCAATTATGGTACCGAAACTGATAGGTTTCTGTCAAACACAGTGTAACAATGAAAAGGCGATTGGCCGTTTACAATAAAAAGAATATCTTTGCTATATTTTATATCAGGCGCATTGTCCACCAAACATTTCAAATTTATCACAAATAAACGAAACACAAGTTTCGCACTTTCAAAATTACTACTACCACCACTTCTACTACTACATTTGTTTTGGAAATTTTTTCTAGCTCTAATAGAAAAGCACAGTATTATTTGGCTCAGTTTGTAGGCAAATATTTCTCAATCAGAAAAACCATTCCCTCCAGCTAATCAAATCAATGATAAACGATTTAAATATTTTTACGATTGTTAA
>JAODFW020935322.1:5000-18455 GCA_027575235.2 Palythoa mutuki
ACCTGTTTTTGTTTATTCTATTGCCAGTCTTTCTGAAGATGGCAGCAGATCCTGCCGAAACATGTCAATGAATGTAAAAAAAACATAAAAATATTGCTAGTTCTTTAACATTTCGCATCAATATTCTTATTATTACCACATAATTTCCGGTCAATCAATCAATCAAACTATCAATCAATCAAGCAAGCAATTACCACATAATTTCCGGTCAATTAATCAATCAACTATCAATCAATCAAGCAAGCAACAAACCAATCAAACAATCATCAAACAATCAACCAACCAACCGAAAGTTTGATCTATCATTGATTCATTGATTCATTCATTCATTCATTCATTCATTCAGTCATTTAGTCAGTCAGTCAGTCAAACAATCAATCAATAAACCATTTTTATTAACATCTTTAAAATTATTAGGATGTTATTTACATATCGGGACAGACAACGACGTAGATAAATGCAAGCTACCTCTAATTACCTTTCGGCAAACATTACATACATAGTAGTAGAAGTGTATTTTTAGGAAAGAAGTTTAGACGAAAATGCCAAGACGCATAAACCACAATGCAAACACACCACAAAACCAATAGGTATAAAGCATCTGTAGTGATATAGTTAAGCTTGTTACAAGCAATTGTTGTTTTATTTGTTGTTGTTTTATTTCAGCTAAAGTTTAGAACATCGGATAGAGAACTGGAGGAGATCAAACGTGAACGCGATGGCCTACGACGAAGGTAAGAAATCATTCAATGGTTACTAATTAGCTGAAACGAACTTGGTATTTTAAAAAAATGAGATCTGATACCAGTTTTGGTATCACCCAATTTTTTCCGTTTTTGAATAATATCATGGATGCCCCCTCCTTACCATTTAATACTATGTATTTCGCATTTCCCATTCTCTTATAAGCGTTATCTAAACATTACACTGCTTTAAGAAATTGTTGTTAAGTAAACGTTCATACATACAGTAGAAGGTTTCAAACTTTAGTAGCCAGTGAGGTAAATTACATGCCTCTGTCCTGTCTACTTCTTTGTAGCATCCATTACTTAGTAACCATGGTTAACAAATCAACAACGGTAAAATGGTCAGATTACTCTATACCGATGAAATAGAGAAATAATCTTGTAGAGGGAGTCTAAGATATTTACCATTTTGATGAAACAGTAATGTCAACTCATGCGCAACAGCTCTCTCCAGTTTTAGCGGTATGTCGAGCAATACTAAAGCGTGCCATTAAAATTATGCCATTCTAATAACCTGAGATAGTCTGATACTAGTAGTACCTCGAGGTATACTAAAGTGTGCCAATGAAGTTATGCAATTTTAATAACCTGAGGTTGTCTGTAACTAGAAGTACCTCGACCAATATACTAAAGTGTGCCATTCAAGTTATGCCATTTTGATAATCTAAGATTGTCTGAAACTAGAAGTACCTTGAGGTATATTTAAGTGTGCCATTGAAGTTATGCCATTCTGATAACCTGAGGTTGTCTGTAACTAAAAGTTCCTCGAGGTAACAACAACTGACAACCCTTTCGACATTAGAGCTAATCTAAATGAGAGTTTATATTCGAAGTTCGAAGTTCTAGGTCTACAACTGTGTTCCATTGAAGTTATGCCATTCTAATAACCTGAGGTTGTTTGTAACTAGGCTTTCGAACGTTTACTTTTTCCTATATGACAACAACTCCTTACCTCAACTTGGCTGTAGTGCCAAGTATTTGCCAGCTCTTGATGGAAGTGTATGGTGTATGTTTCAATATCTTCTTAAATTGTTACATGCTTGCTGTAGCAAAATTGGTTAAGGAAATATTATGTTTTTTCATGGCCTGAAAATGAAAGTGTTCGAAAAACGCCTCGATTTGGGTAACATATTCGTTTGAGCGGCTATTAGGGCTATTTTAAATGAAGACACAAGAATATTAAACTCGCCGCCATATATGAACAATGTCTATACTCAGATCAAGGTGCACCTGTTAAACGATAGAGTCATGCAAGGCATGAAACAGCTGTTTGCTGGTAATCAATTCTGCTTTACTTACTGTGATCCCATCATACTGTACTCGTGTACATTTTACTGGATAGTTGGAAGTCAGTAAAGAAAAGAAGAAAAGAAAGGTTGCACAGATGTTTAACCTTATGGAAGGGCCAGTCAGTTTAAACCTGGGGCTTTGTGTTTGGCGTCATGTATAAGAGAAACTACACTAACCTTAACTGTTCTTTTGTTCTCAACAGGCTTTATGAGGTAGAGAAAGAAAAGGGAAGACCGGGTTCTTCTCAAGGTCAAATGAACCATGGTAAGTTTTCAACTGTTTCATTTGTTCTGCAAACCTTTTTAATACCAGCTACGTTACAGTCTCTAACCAATAACCGTTTTACATTCAGTTGATGGTCCTGATGCTCGACAAACGCCGCCAGGAGGGTAAGTAACAAACTGTGGCCTTGTAAAACTACTGAACCACATTAGTGAGTCTACAGCACCACTTTGGTTAGACCACCGCATCACTTTTGTTAGAGTACTGCACCTCTTTTGGAAGACTACATCGCTTTTTTTGTAAGCTTGCCTACTGCACCATTTCTGAAGACTGCTGTGCCATTTCTTTAAAACTACTGCACCACTTTTTTAATACTACTGCACCACTTCTGTAAGACTACTGCAATACTTCTGTAAGACTACTGCACCACTTTTGTAAGACTGCTGCACCACTTTTTTAATACTACTGCACCACTTCTGTAAGACTGCTGCACCTCTTTTGTAAGACTGCAGCATCTCTATTGTGAAACTGCTACGCCATTACTGTAAGATACTGCACCTTTTCTGTAAGACTACTTCGCCTCTTTGTAAGACTACTGCGCTATTTCTGTTAAGACTACTGCACCTCTTTTGTAAGACTACTGTTCCATTACTGTACTACTGCTACACCTCTATTGTAACACTACTTGGCCATTACTGTAAGACTACTGCGCCTCTTTGTAAGACTACTTCACTTTTTTATAAGACTGCTGCACCATTTCTGTAAGACTAGTGTGCTCCTTTGTAAGACTACTGCGCCATTTCTGTAAGACTACTGCATCACTCAGCTGAGTTTCTAATTATTGAATATTTTAACTTTCAAACATTTTCAATGAATAAATTAGTTTTGCCAGTTCTAAGTATTTGTAGTTGTGATGAGTCAAGACGTATGTATTAACAGTGCATATTAACTTTCAACATTTTGATGACTAGGACGGACCAGAATTTACACGTTTAATCATATTGTTCACACGGAACCAGCTAAACTTTACAAAAAATTAAATGGTCGGCTGTACAAATTTGCGCGCTGCGAAATTGAGGTTAACTTTTTGTCCGGTGCCATAAAAAAGATAATCGGTACTGTGTAAACACTTCACCCAGGTAAAATTTAGAGGGTTTAGAAGTTTTCGATGTTGTTACTCGCCTGCCTAGCTGCAGAGCTCCAAACAGAAGTATTGGGTAATTGTTATGGTCATTGTCTGCTGTTGATTTTGAATATTGCTTTTTATTATCTTCGTATCGTAATTTGATCAAATCCCAATCCTTTCCTTTTTTTGCGTGTGTTTGCAAACAGTGTCAACGTGTAGAAGCAAAAATATACCTCACCATTGGTCCATGTAAAGAATTTTTCAGTGTCATTAGATTAGTTTTTCACGTCATTTTCTGGAACTTTCCTCCTTTTCGGCGCTATCTTTGAACAACATGGATTCTGAAAGGGATTGATCTGCACATTTTCCGGTGGTAAAATGAATGGCATATAACTGGGGCTCCGTGTACACGATAGATACTGCCTTTATTTTCGACCAGCTAAAAATTTAACCAGAACTTTGTAAAGTTTGCCTGTTGTTTTATGAAACTGTTTTTATATAGCAGCACGTTTATGTGTAAAACTCTTATAACAATATTTATGAATTTTGTTTATTTTACGGTACACATTCAGTGGCCGCATCCCGCCAGGTGCCCCATTTCCACCTCCACCTCCTGGCCATCAAAGTCCTGTCCCAATAATCCCTATGGGACCCATGAGAGGTAAGCTACCACAGAGTAAGTGTATATGATGCTTATAACAGGGTAGCCACTGTCCTTGAAAATCCTGGAAAGTCCTGGAATTTGGAAAAAATAATTTCCAGGCTCTGGAAAGTCCTTGAATTTGGGTTGTGGTCCTTGAAAATCCTGGAATGGGCAAAACATTCTTTCTTAACTTATAAAAAATAATAAATTGGTGCGACAACCTTCTAAAACAAAAACTGCAACTGCTTGATTTTTGTTCAAAACAAATCTTCTAAAGCTTGATAATATTGTAAGTGTATTGCTGAGCTGATTTTCGAAAAAAAATTGTAAAGCATTCAAGTTTTATTTGGTATAGAAGATCCTGCATTTGCTTGAAAAGGTCCCGGAAAGTCCTGGAAAAGCCCTTGAATTTTACGTCCAGTAAATAGTGGCAACCCTGTTATAAATTTCTATTTTAGCGATGCAAAGTAATTTAATAAAGTTGGGTAGGAAATGTTAAATCGATAGTTTTGATCGTGCAACTATGTACTCTTGTGCAGTCTGATCAAATCTGGGGTAATCTCCACAGAACTCTGCCGACAAAGGTGGTGATTTTTCCTCAGTAAGAGCAAAAAATGTGTATTAATAAATGTTACTGAAGTGTAAATTGAGTAACAGTGTTATGTTTTAAAATTATTTCTGGATATTATGAAAATATCTGTGTGTTGTGATTTGCAATTTCCTGTTTTATGCGAAGTTGCATGCCCCCAGTATCAAATAGTTATGCAGTCAAGACGATCTCTCAAGGGAAGATGAATTTGGTGCACTTTTTTGGGTAATTTAAAAGGCAGTAAGTTCTGCTTTCAATTATTGTTTTTTATCGTTATGGAGTGTAAGTCAATATAAAAACTGTCAATTTTGAGTTTCTTTATTTCATCAGTCTTTCACCAAAATCTAAGAATTTTCAAGGTCTGGGAATTTTCAGGGAATTTTAACAGTCATGAATTTTGAAAAAGAACTCGAAAGTCGGGAAAAAGTCAGGGCGAAGTCAGGGAAATTTAACTTCTCTCATCCGAATAAAATTTCCTGTAAAGCCACCTGGATGGGAAAAAAAATGTCGGCGATAGCTTTGAGCGAGGTGTGTTATTCTAATGTAATCACATCGTTTAGTCCTGGGTACTAGTGGCTAAGGCCTTCCTTCTCTAATCCGGATTACCAGTAAAAAGCTCTACCAGCTTGTGTCAGGGAAATTGCTTTTACTGAGGGAAAAGTCAGGAAATTTGGTTTTCAATGTAGACTTTTACTTTTACATTTATAACCCACAAAGGCTACAGCCATCTCGAGGTAGAGTAGGAACTCTGTTTAGTAAAAAGTAAACTCCAAAACGTTTTTGTTGTTTTAAGTCATTTTATCAATTTTTGTTGTTGTTCCATATATTCCTTTGCCGTCGTTCAATGAGTTCACCTAATTTGATTTGGTCACGTGCATAGCAACACGCTGCTGGTGAACGTTCATGTTGGGAAATAGGTAAAGGAAAGCGACGAGTGCTTACGGAGTTCTTAATGTAGACTTGTGGTATGAAGCCACTAAAATCTGGAAGAAACTTGAAAATCAACTGGTTTATTGTATTTCATTTTGTTGTTAGAAGTGTGCTGCTCTACTGAAAAGACGGAAAACGTCGAACGATTTTCGTTGGTTGTTGCAGCTCCTTTCAAAACATCAATGATTCTGTAACTACTCTTCACTTTGTTTTCATTTTTTCCACACATGAACGCACTGGTTAGCTGTTAGATTGCTCATGGCTAGTTGTATGTCGCTGTGTGGTTTCTTGTCACGTGACCGACAACTTGTAATTATCACAGAGGTTTTAATTTTGTATATTAAATACTGAAGTTGTGTGTAATGTGTCTGGTTAGGCCCCCCTGTTCCTCCTCCTCCTCCCCCAGGCTCAACACCCTATGGACCTGTTCCAATGCCACCGTTTTCTCACACTCCACCGCCACCAGTTCGCTATGGTCCTCCTCCAATGGTAAGTTCTCGGCAAAACACCCTTATCACGCTTCCGCCATCTTAGATTAAAAACGAGGCTGGACGAAAATATAGCTTCTTCTTTTGCCTATTTTTCAGCAAATCCAGACCTATTTTTAATAGATATTCCAAAATATTTTGACCAAGAAGACTCAACGTTCCCAAGTGATGGCATCCTTTCTCTGTTCTGCACTTCGAGCCTCGTTTTCAATCCAAGACGGCAGAAACATGAAAGAGGTCTATTAAACTGCATATCTTGCTTATCTATGTACGACATATTTCAACAGCCATAGTACGGTAGCCAAGCAGATCACAGCATTTGCGATAGATAGTGACTAGATTTCTACTAATAGCTGATAGAACTTGCGAGCTCGTATTCTTATCGTTATATTATAAATAAGTATTTTTTATAGCATGCAATTGTCAGATTTGAAAACATTGTAATATATTTTTACTTTTAAATGATATTTGCAGCATGTTTTTAACTCAGGACTTGTCCAAAAATCACTTATGCGAGATAATATCCTGACAAAATATTGTGTGCTTTTTACCGTCTTTTTGGTGTCCTGGTCCCAGAAAGGCTGATGGCGTCATATAAGTTAGTTCTTGTTTGTATGTCAAGCGAATCTTGCTGTGATAAGTCGTGGTGCAAAGTATTTTGCTCAAAACAGCAAGAAAGAATGCTCAAGCACCACACGCGTTCAGCATTCACTGTTGACGTCATAGGCCGCCTTAGTACCCAGACATCATTAGTTATTTCAGGGTTGCCACGGCCCTTGAAAATTCTGGAAAGTCCTGGAATTGGAGAAAAGAATTCCAGGCCATGGTCATGGTCATGGTCCTTACAAATCCTGGAATGGGGAAAAAATATTTATTTCTCAACCTCCAAAAGTAATAAAAATAAGCTCTTTGTCAAAATATTTTTGATGTGACAATGTTCTAAAACAAAACCTGCGACCCCGAAAGGCTTGATTTTTGTCCAGAAACAAATTTTCTAAAGCTTCTTAATATAGTGTAATGTGTAAAGCATTGAAGTTTTATTTGATAGAGAAGGACCCTCGATTTGCTTGAAAAGGTCCTGGAAAAGTCCTTCAATTTCACACCCAGTAAATAGTGGCAACCCTTATAAATGAATTTACTATTAATAGCAACGAATATTCCTTTCAGCCATGGTATTGGCTTCTGCAGAATTTAATCTTTTTCGAAACAGCCTTATAATAATAAATATTTATATTATCATTTTCTGTTTCTAAATATAGCTCTGGGGTAGCAGGTGGATAGATGGTACTGTACTAGCAAGAGATTATCTTATTTTATTTGTCTGGATGTTGTTAATTAAGGGGAGTATAATAGAATGAGACCATGCCGTCCTGATACATCACTGCTGGTACTTTGAGTGAAATTAGCACCAATTTGTTGATTAAAAGTTTGTAAGACAAACTAATATATGCAGCCAACTGTCTTGTCTAACCTCCGGTTATTACAGTTGGCTGAGTACCTACTTTTCTGTTAAATTTACTGTAAATAATTATAAATGCTGTAATGGTACTGGAATAAAAATTGAATTGAATTGAATTGAAGACATTTTGGTAGCTAAACATATAGTTTTGCATCACAGGATAAGCGAGAAGCGGATGTTAGACCACCGAGCCGAGGGAGTAGACATTCAGACACTCCACCACCAAGTGACACGTCTTACTCACAGCTTGACGGAACTCCAAATATTTCACGGCTACCTAATTTAACGACAAGTACCCCACAGGATGGCAGACAGCCTGTAAGTCTGCCTAATCGAAAGGTAAACAACAATATCGTTTAAGCAGTTCATATTAGTGTTAGGCAAATAGAAGTTTTGATAAAATGTTACTCCGAAAGTTATCGGTCTAACATCTTTAAGTCTCACATTTTGCCTAAAATTCACAATTTAATTGGCCTCACAATGACTGAAGTGAGCAGTGGGCTGGTTTTGCTCATTTTGCTTTATCGCATTGAATTGTATATAGGCAGTGCAAGCTCAGTCCTCGAGGCATCACAGTTTATACTGAGCCAGACAATCTAATCAAAGCCCTTGCTTAACCTCTTGATTACGGCACCAGTAAATATAGTTCCCCTGCAGGATTTCCACGGTCTGTGAAAAGTTGTGAAAAACGAAATTTTTTCAAGATCAGGGGAAAGTCTGAATTTTGTGTTTGGTCAGGGAAATTCAGAATTCTGTTCAAAGTCAGCGAAAAGTCAGGGACATTTATGTAATTGTAGATCTTGTAAGGTTTTCCTTCAAATTTACCAAACATCTAAACAAAAAGCTAAAAAGCTGAAGCATGTGTTCTCTGTACAAATTGCCATGTTTAAGGTCAGTGAAATTTTACCCTTGATCAGGGAAAAGTCAGGGAATTTTTTCATTCGGATGTGTGACAACCATGTCTTAGGATTGATAACTTTAAAAAATTATGATGTTGTCAAATTAGTAAATGGGACATCAGTGGACTTGTAATTTTGTCAGCTGTGAACTTTCTAAATATCTGCATCCACTGCACCTACTGGAATCCCCGATTTATGTCAAGTTTTACATTTTTTTCTATAGCAAAACCAGATGCAACGCGTTTTTCACATCTCGAAACAACACCAAAAACACCAATTTTTCTCCTAAATTTTTTGTAAAACAAAAAGTCTTCTCGCTGAGAAGAAAACCTCAATTACAGAACTTGGCAATGGTTGACAATGATTCCTGCTCCTCTTTCCGCTGGCCAAACTGCACCCTTTTTTAGGAGCAAGTTTTGCGATTCCCATTGTTTTAGTAATCACGCCCGAATGGAATTCTTGACAATTCTGCCATTTCGGCGGCGTTGAGTTCTAAGTGTCAAGCCACCCACACCTATTGACAAATTTCTGTGCTCGGTGCGTTTCTGAGAAGTCAAAACTTACCGAAAATGCCTTGAGCAGTGAGCGCCAGATTCCAGAGAAATGACTTCATTCATGATCCGCCATGTTTGGAAACATAATATTTTGGCGTCCCGATCAGCATGAATTCACCTCTCACTTCTGGTTTCTTTCAAAAGATTGCCTCTATCCTTCATTCCAGCTTGATGATGCAAGTCTGGGGGGTTCTGAAGTGGCAAATGGCTCAGATTACACTTATAAACACAATATACTTACCAGACATTTGCTTTTGTCTCGTTCAGCTAAACAAATTGCGCCAACAGTCAGTGGTGACGTCACAAAAAAGCTTGAGCCCTTAGTGTATAACAAGAGCAAAAATCTTCATGAAAGACCGCTGACTTGAATGATAAAAGCCGATTGACTTTTTGCTGCTTTACTAACCCCGAAAAAAATTGATTCAGGACTCGGGCATCAAATGGTTAATCAAACAACTTTTAAAAATCTTATCTTTTTTATTGAATGTTATTACATTTGCACAATGTTCTTTATAAAAATGTATTTATTAACAGATCTCTGATGGCAAAAGACCGCCCTCAAGAGGAGAACGTGACGGTGCAGCACCAGGACAACCGCCGACAGGACCCGTTATACCTCCTCCAGGGGCAGTACCTATGTATGGACCCAGGGGCCCCTTTCCGCGACCTATGGGACCACCGCCTACTATGGGACCACCGCCTATGAATCCTTCAGCAATGGTACCTCGCCCTGGTATGGGCCTTTCTCCACGTAGTCTTCCCCCTGGTCCCCCTGGTCCCCCTCGGGGACCCCCTCCGGGTGGTCCTAGTAAGTACCCTATCAAATGTGCCGTATAGGTGAATGTGTAGTGATATTAACGTCTTCATTAGCATGTAATTATACGTGCCTCTTTTTCGTATTGAGATACAAACTGAGAACTCTTGATTATTAAAAGAGCTTTCCAAAATAAACCTCCTTCGAAAAAGTGAGAGCAATTTGTTAAATACTTTTCTGGTAATGCGTTTTTAAGTATTGGAAATTTTACAAATTTTGCATTTATTTGGACACCGTGTCTTCTTTTCAATAGACCTAATTCGCTGCCCTCAATGTTTTCCCAATACAGTCATCTTGGGAAATGAGGTTCTTTGTTTAAGCTGAACATTCTTTCGTGTTTTTCTCATTATCACATCTGAAACAAAAAACCTTATTTCCCAAGAGGACTGTATTGGGAAAACATTGAGGGCAGCGGATTAGGTCTATAATAAGACTGCAGATTCGAAATTTCAACGAGGCTTCATATAAGCACGGCCTTAGTGAAATAAAGTAGAAGCATAACGCTTGTGGGAATAGACCTTATCTTGTGGGAATAGATCTAATATTGAAATAAGTCTCGTGAGGATAGGTTAACAAACTTGTGATGGTTCAAAGGAATATCAATTGCTTTTTCCCCTCCCAGTTGAAGAAATACGAGGAGAACAATAGACTCATTCACAACGACAGAGTACAACCTTCTGGAGGCAAAGATATCATTGATATCACGTTTCACTCTTGATCTTCTTTTTGATCGTTCATTTTTGTTGCAAAAATTGACTCCCATATTTTGAATATTGACTAAGTTGTACGTGATGCACCGCAAATCGTAATTTGGAGACATCTGAAGTGCCATTTTGTTTATAATCATGACAGACTTGGAAACATGTGATGACAGGCTTGGAAAACTGTAATGATATGCTTGAAAACCTGTAATGATAGGCTTGGAAACTTGAAATAACAGGCTTGGAAACCTGTAATGACGTGCTTGGAAACCTGTAATGACAGGCTTGGAAACCTGCAATGACAGACTTGGAAAACTGTAATGATATGCTTGAAAACCTGTAATGATAGGCTTGGAAACCTGAAATAACAGGCTTGGAAACCTGTAATGACGTACTTGGAACCTGTAATGACGTGCTTGGACACCTGTAATGACAGGCTTGGAAACTGTAATGACATGCTTGAAAACCTGTAATGACAGGTTTGGAGACCTGTAATGAGGTGTTGGAAACCTCTAATGACGTGCTTGGAAAACTGTAATGACATGCTTGGAAACCTGTAATGACAGGTTTGGAAACCTGTAATGACAGGTTTGGAGACCTGTAATGACGTGTTGGAAACCTGTAATGACGTGCTTGGAAACCTGTAATGACATGCTTGGACACCTGTAATGACAGGTTTGGAGACCTGTAATGACGCGTTGGAAACCTGTAATGACATGCTTGGAAACCTGTAATGACAGGTTTGGAAACCTGTAATGACGTGTTGGAAACCTGTAATGACGTGCTTGGAAACCTGTAATGACATGCTTGGACAACTGTAATGACATGCTTGGAAACCTGTAATGACGTCATGGAAACCTGTATTGACATGCTTAGAAACCTTTAATGACGTGCCTGAAAACCTGTAATGACATGCTTGGAAACCTGTAATGACATGCTTGGACACCTGTAATGACAGGCTTGGACACCTGTAATGACGTGTTGGAAACCTGTAATGACGTACTTGGAAACCTGTAATGACGTACTTGGAAACCTGTAATGACGTGCTTGGAAACCTGTAATGACGTGCTTAAAAACCTGTAATGACGTGCATGGAGACCTGTAATGACAGGCTTGGAAACTGTAATGGCAGGTTTGGAGACCTGTAATGACAGGCTTGGAAAACAATAATGACATGCTTGGAAAACTGTAATGACATGCTTGGACACCTGTAATGACATGCTTGGACACCTGTAATGATATGCTTGGAAACCTGTAATGACGTGCTTGGAAACCTATAATGACGTGTTGGAAACCTGTAATGACGTACTTGGAAACCTGTAATGACGCACTTGGAAACAGGTCTGTAATGACGCACTTGGAAACCTGTAATGACAGGCTTGGAAACCTGAAATAACAGGCTTGGAAACCTGTAATGACATCCTTGGAAGCCTTTAATGACAGGTTTAGGAACCTGTAATGACGTGCTTGGAAACCTGTAATGACGTGCTTGGAAACCTGTAATGACGTGCTTGGAAACCTGTAATGACAAGCTTGGAAACCTGTAATGACATCCTTGGAAACTTTTAATAACAGGTTTAGAAACCTGTAATGAGGTGCTTGGAAACCTGCAATGACATGCTTAGAAACCTGTAATGAAATGCTAAGAAACCTGTAATGACAGGCTTGGAAACCTGAAATGACAGGCTTAGAAACCTGTAATGACGTGCTTGGAAACCTGTAATGACAGGCTTAGAAACATGTACAGACGTGCTTGGAAACCTGTAATGAAAGGCTTGGAGGCCTGTCAGGCCTGACTCATCAAACTCATGGACAGTAAAAATTTGTTGTAGCTACATGTATCTGAAATGTTGCTCTAAATAGATTGCTCACAAGCTCAGTCAAGCACAAGATTTTCATTTTGATTTGTAATTTCGGCTGGAGGGTGTCTTAAAGATCAATAAAATAATAATGCATTAAACAAAGCTATTCTGGATGTATAAAAAGTTTTGAGCTATACCTTGGTTTTCAACAACTGCTGCATTTTGATGTGGAACAGGGGGGTACAGTGAAATATACTTTGTGTCACTTGGAAAATACTGTTGGTAAAAACAAATTAAGCAATTACTATAATAAAAAAAAACTACATAAAAAAATTTGTTACACATTACATGTCACAGTTAAGATCTGGATCCAAACTGACAGGAGGCAGAAGAGCAATTAGCCACTTACCAAGCATGGAGGATTGAAATGGCAAAAAATATGCTCCTCAGAGAGCTGTTGTACAGCACTTTAAAGCGGTTCGTATTGTTAGTAAAATGGAAGTCTTCTTCAAAAGAGACTTGTAAGAAAGAGATTTTTGTTACGATTACACAATGACCGGTTTTCAGACCAGTAATTTTCATTGTGCAGGACGAGACACTAACTTTTCAACTTATTAGTCTAGTGGCTAGTGACAACTTAAATGTTGCTAGCAAAAAAAAAACAATTAATAACCAAGCATTGATATTGGCTTGGTCTTGTTTTGTTCTACTTATCTCTTTCTTCTTTCAGAAAATGCTGTCTTGTTTGTTAAATATTTCATTTAACATAATAACATGTTTAGTAACCCATTTACGTGCCATACAACAAAAAGTAAACAATGCTAAATTTGCATACAAGCTGAATGGCACTTTCTTAGTAACGTACGTCTACAATCAAATTCTTAAATGTCTTCCTTGAGAAATACAGAAACTAGTTTGTTCAATTTTACTTAAAGTTTTATTGGCCAAAGTGGCAAGTGGAAATCAAAAACCTACTAGCCAAAACTAAATTTCTACAAGTCTATGGCTGGTTGGCTACCGTTAACCCTTTCAGCCCAGGGCAATTTATCAGCATCTAACTTCTCCTTACATAACTCATAACAAAACAATATAACTGGTAATGAGAAGTAAGAAACTGATCAAGTCGAATTAACTGTAGAAGTTGAAAAGATAAATTCTCCCAAACTGCTTATACAGAAAGTATCGAGCTAAG
>JAODFW020935323.1:0-11057 GCA_027575235.2 Palythoa mutuki
ATTGGGAAAATGAATTGAAAAATTCTTTCTAACGTCAGTTGATGAGAAAACCGACGTAAAACCTCTAAACTGTTCAATAATTTGCTTTACTCAACGCTATCCCTGTTTCAATGGAAATGGCGGCTGCCGAGAGTTTTAGAATTACTTGGCAGTCCCTCGGGAAGCAAGCTCAATAATTCAATAAAGAATTAGAAGAACTCAACCACCAACTGAAGTGTTTTCACACGTCGACAAGAAAGTACTAGCGAGGTCGCTCGATTAAATAAACATTGCCATTTTGTCAATGAAAACCGGGAATTGAGCCTGCAGTTTTTCTCTTCCTCTGTTCACCACCGCATTCGGTATTCAGTAAATCCAACAAAGGCTTTAGTTCCATTTTAAGAAATCAAACATCTAAAGGCTCATGTGTATACGGAAAATACAATTGACGCGACGGAGCATATTCCACCGTATCCCACTCGAAAGTGTAGCATAACTTGTATTTACATGCATTAAAATATATAAGATTTTGTAGTACGCGTGCTGTGTATGGTCAAAAAGCTGTGGTTTATTGTGCTGGTAAAACACAGAGGGAAAGCGAAAAAAAACAGTGATTTCCAAAATAAGCCGTAACAATCAATGAACTTCGGGATTTTAATTCACTGGCGAAAGAGAGAGCCTCAGAAAATGTAGACGAGTTCAGCAGCGAGAGAGCTAAAAAAAGAGGAATCGTAGTTACACTTACAATTTGAGGATGAATGAAAAGAATTAGTTGACTTAAACATTACAATGGAATCATACCTAACAAAATCTGAGATGTTCTGTTTTTCTTTCCAGACTCACAAGGATCAGGATGCTCCACCTGCGTATACTCTGTGGATATCCCCCTTGGGATGTACATGCATATTAGAATAGACTGAGTAACTAGGATATCCCCCTTGGGATGTACATGCATATTAGAATAGGCTCAGGAACAAATATATCCCCTATGGATGTACATGCATATTAAAATAGGCGCAGTAACTAGGATATTTTCCGTGGGATGTACATGCATATTAGAGTAGACCCAGTAACTAGGATATCCCACTTGGGATGTACATGCATATTAGAATAGGCTCAGGAACAAATATATCCCCAATGGATGTACATGCATATTAAAATAGGCGCAGTAACTAGGATATCCCCCTTGGGATGTAAATGCATATTAGAATAGACTGAGTAATTAGGATAACCCACTTGGGATGTAAAAGTAAGTGGGATATCCTTCTAAGGAAGCATATTAAAATAGAATTAGTAACTAGAATAATCCCCAAGGGATGATAAAGTTTATCAACAGGGCGGAAAATGGTTGTTTTTTAGTCTGTTTATTTGGCTAAAACTTAGCCCGTAAATCTGTCATTGGTGAGACAACTATGTAACTTTGATCTGTTATTGTCTTAAACTAAGTTTAAAATGTCGAATGTTGAAAAAAACGCTGCCTCACTGAATTGATGATAAACCGGGTTATTTATTTAAGTGGCTTTAGTTTGCGAAATTAAAGGTCAGGAAAATCATATTCCTACAATTGTTTTTATGCGTCTCTCATTGAATTATTTATATTCTTCTCTTGTTTAACTACTTTCTCTACAAAAATAGTTAGTTTGTTTTAACAGGCTATTTCGATTAAAAGATATCTTTAAGTATTAAAATTATAACATTAAAACTAGAAATTGCATTATGTAAATGAATACTGTGAGGTAAAAGCGGTATTGTTGGACTGCACGAGATACTAAGGTCACTTCAAAGAATCGTATTTTTCTATCAAGAATACATTGTAACCAGGTGGGGTTTGATCGTCTGGGTTTGTGTAGTCCTGAGAAGGGCTGTTGTGGATGACATTGGCTGATGTAACTGGTTTAAATCAAGGAATCATATAACATGATGGAGTTTTATCGTCTGGGTGTGTGTAGTCCTGAGAAGGGCTGTTGTGGATGACATTGGCTGATGTAAATGGTTTAAATCAAGGAATCATATAGCATGATGGAATTTTATCGTCTGGGCGTGTGTAGTCCTGAGAAGGGCTGTTGTAGATGACATTAACTGATGTAACTGGTTTGAACCCAGGAACTATATTATAAAATGGGTAGTTTGATCGTCTGGGTGTGTGTATCCCTGAGAAGGACTGTTGTGGATGACATTGGCTGATGTAACTGGTTTAAATCAAGGAATCATATAGCATGATGGAGTTTGACCGTTATGGGGCTTCATTTCATGTTCGTTGATAAAATCTTTTTTCTTTATCATTTTCTGCTGCAGTAACCAATTGTAGAAGAATGTCAATAATTCTACCAAGTGGAAAATCGGGTATGCAGGTAGTGGGGAAACACAGGTGCTTTTTTACTTCTTCGTTGCCATAAAGTCTTATACAGTAGCTAGCTGATAGCGTTCATTAATATACATTACGGCTGTAGAAGCTTACAACAACTGCCGCCTTGCTTCCATAAAAAGACGTTTTCAAGATCGCTTCCATTAACAACCTTTGAAACTGCTTTTTCTAGAAACACGTTGGTGTCAGGCAAAACAACATCTTGACCTTCCTGATAATCGTGGTGGGGTAGCATTTGAAAAACTATTGAGAGATGTTTCGTTTTTTGTTTTTTTTTATTTTGTTGTGATGTATTTTCTTATGGACTGCGCTTGACGCATTGTTCTTTTCATGTTGGGAGTTTACACGTGCCTATGTGCTTTTTCGGTTGCATCTCATTAGCAAGAGTATTTATTCTACGCGTAGCAGAATTTTCATTATCCAGCTATCGCTCCTCTAAGTACTTCTTGGCGGTGGATTTTTGCAAATTAACTGGTATGTCCGATAGTGATAACCCATACGATGGTGCTACAGGAATTGGGCCGCCTATTCAGCATTGTAGTCAATTTGACGCTGTCTTCGAACAGTTTAAAGGTTATGTAGATTCAAGAATGAATGTGAAATCCGTAAACTTCAAAGAATTCAAAACGCTGCTGCAAGGCTTGTTTTTCAGCTTCCCAAGTACTCACACGTCACTCCGCTGTTCCTTCAATTACACTGGCTCCCCGTTAGATTCAGAATAACCTTCAAGATCCTCCTTGTTACCTTTAAAGCAGTTCATGGAATGGCTCCTCCTTATCTATCAAGTCTTGTCTCCTGGTCCAGCAACAACAGATATAATCTCCGCTCATCCTCTGCATCTGTCCTCAAACCTCTAAATCTGAAAACACTACCAACTCTTGGTGACAGGGCTTTTCAGGCTGCCGCTCCAAAAGTCTGGAACTAACCACCGAAATCCATACGTGAAATTAAATCCATTAGCGCTTTTAAGAAATCTGTCAAAACCCACCTTCTTAAGCTAGCATTCAACTGTTGATTTGTAAATTCAATTTTGATTATTTACTTTATATTAATCTGCATCAATTTCATTTTATGCAGTTTTTATTAATTTTATCATTGTAATGCGCCCTAGATCATTTTATGGATGGGGCGCAATATAAATTGCTATTTATTATTATTATTATTATTATTAACTCTGCAGTGCTTTACGAGTTCATCATATAACTCTGACAATCAAGAGCGGGAGGTATGTTTTAAAGGAACTTATTTCACTCCCTGATCTTCTTTTTAACTTTTTAGATATTTCGCATCTTTGTGTTCTAATTATCATCATTTTCATCAGCATCACAATCGTCATCATTATCAACATCATTATTAACATCACCACCACCATCATCATCATCACCACCACTATCACCACCATCATCTTCGTCACCACCACCAGCACTACCATCACCATCATCACCATTACCACCACCACCACCATCATCATCATCACCACCATCACCACCACCATCATCATCATCATCACCGTCACCATCCTCATCATCACCATCACCACCATTACCACCACCACTATCACCACCATTATCATCATCATCATCACCACCACCATCATCATCATCGCCACCATCACCACCACCATCACCACTACCATCACCATCATCACAATTACCACCACCACCATCATCATCACCACCACCGCTAGCACTATCATCACCACCATTACCACCACCACCATCATCAGCATCACTATCATCAGTATCATCACCATCATCATTAACATCAGTATCAACATCAAGAACATTATTAACATTAATGTTAAAACTATTATTCACCAGAGTATCAGTAAATACCAATAGATAATCATCTCGTAGCTTGCATAACTGTAAATAATCACTAACATTCTCCTCCTCTTGGATAAGTGAATTGTTATTTGAATCAATAGTATAAAAAGCCAGTACGCGACAGACGCTCTAAGGGTATCAGGCTGATGCCACGTTTTTACTGGAATTTACCTAACCAGTTCTACATTAAAGTTATGTAATTATACACTTAATAACTTAGCAGTTTGTTCTTAATTCTTTCGACAGCATGAACAAATGATAACGTCCAGTGCACCCATTCCAGAGGTCGCAAATGAAATTGAGAACAAGAAAAGCGAACGAATTGCTTATAGCGACTTGGGTTATCATTACTGCTCTCTCGGACAGTATGAAAAGGCGGTGCAACATCATAAAAGAAATCTGGACATCGCAAAGCAAATCGGAGATAAAGACGGTGAAAGGTGTGTTTATAGTGAGCTGGGAAGCTGTTATTCTTCTCTCGGGCAGTATGACGAAGCAGTGGATTATTATGAAAAATGTCTGATTATGGCAAAGCAGATTGGAGATAAAGCAGGTCAAGGAAGAGCGCATGGTAACCTTGGTAACTGTTATGATTTTCTCGGACAGTATGACCAAGCCATACAGCATCATGAAAAACACCTGACTATTGCAACAGAAGTCGGAGATGAGAAAAGTGAGGCAGGTGCACACTGTAATCTTGGCAGTTGCTATCTTTTGCTTGAGAATTTTGACGAAGCTCTGCACCATTATACGAAGTATCTGAATATCGCAAAACAAATTGGAGATAAGGAAGGAGAGAGTCGCGCTTATTCTACCATTGGCGACTGTTTCTTTTCTCTTAAAAAGTTTGCAGAAGCACTGGGGTACTATGAAGAGGGACTAAGCGTCACAAAGCAGAATGGAGACGTGGCAGGTGAAGGACAAGCATGCGGAAATATTGGAACCTGCTACTATTTCCTGGGAGAATATGAAAAAGCTATATTTGCGCATGAAAAGCATCTCAGTACCGCAAAGCAGACTGGAGATAAATCGGGCGAAAGGCAAGCTTATACAAATCTTGCTCACTGTTATGATTCTCTCGGTCAGTATGACAAGGCCATGCGATATCACGAAAAGAGCCTGAATATCTTGAAGCAACTTAAAGACACAGCTAGTGAGGGACGGGCATATTGTAATCTTGGTGGCTGCTATTATTCTGTGGGACAATACGAGAAGGCTATAAAGTTTCATTTAAAAGATCTGAAAATCGCACAACAGCTTGAAGACCTGACATCAGAAGGACAAGCTTACGCAAATGTCGGTATTTGTTATGAATCTCTTGGACAGTATGAAACTGCCAAGCAAAATCATGAAAAGCACCTTAACATTTCACTTCAGACCGGAGACAAGGCAGGTCAAGCCCTTGCTAACTCTAATATCGGTAATTGTTATGAGTCTCTTGGACAACATGACAAAGCCATTCGACATCATGACACACATCTGAAGATTGCGAGGGAAATCGAGGACAAAGGTAGTGAAGCACGTGCTTATGGAAATCTTGGTGAGTGTTATGAGTCTCTAGGACAGTTTGATAAAGCCACTCAGCATCATGAAAAGCAACTGAACATAGCAACAGGAATTGGCGACAAAGCCACCGAAGCAAAAGCTTGCAGTAATCTCGGGATTTGCTACAATTCCCTCGGACAATATAAGAGAGCCATAAAGTTTCATGAAAAGCAATTGGCCATTGCACTAGACGCTAAAGACAAAGCAAGTGAAGCTGCAGCTTACGGTAATCTTGGTAACTGCTATGATTCCATTGGAAAGATTGACCAGGCCATGAATTATCACGAAAAGGACTTAAAAATCGCAAAGCAGATCGGAAACAAAGCAGGTGAAAGTACAGCTTATGGCAATATTGGCAATTGTTTTTATTTACTTGGACACTATGACAAGGCCATGCAGTATTATGAAGATCAATTGAAAATTACAAAGCAATTTAGAAACAAGACAGGCGAAGGAAGCGCTTACTGTAATATTGGTACTTGTTATGCTTCCATGGGACAGTTTGATATGGCCTTAAAGCATCATGAAAAGTTTCTAGCTATTGCAAAGCAACTTGAAGATAAGATAGGTGAAGGAGATGCTTACTGTAATATTGGTAGTCATTATTGTTCAATTGGACAATATGACAAGGCTGTGCACTATCATTACAAGTATCTGAATATTGTAAAGAAGATCGGAGATAAACGAGGTGAAGGAAGTGCTTATGGCAATCTTGGGAAAATTTATCATTCTCTTGGACAATTTGACAAATCCACAGAGCATCATAAAAGGAGCCTGCACATTGCAAAAGAAATAGGAAATAAGGCAGATGAAAGAAGAGCTCACTGTAACCTTGGAAACAGCTATAATTCTGTAGGGAATTACGAACAGGCTTTGCAGCATCATAAAATAGGCCTGGACATTGCAAAGCAGATTCAAGATACGAGAGGTGAAGGAGAGGCGTACGGCGGTCTAGGTAACTGCTATTTTCATCTCGGACAATACGATACGGCCATACAGTATAATGAGAACGAGCTTAAAATTGCAAAAAAGATTGGAAACAAAGTAAGCGAAGGAAAAGCTTTTTCAAGTCTCGGTAATTGTTTTGTCTGTTTAGGACAGTATGCAAAGGCAATGAAAAACCACGAAATGCATTTGAACATCGCAAAGAAAACAGGCGATAAAGCAGGAGAGGGACATGCTTATGGTAACCTTGGTTGTTGCTATTTTTCGCTCGGTCTTTATCTCCGGGCAAAGGAATATTATGAAAACCACTTGAGAATCTCAAAGTTAACTGGAGAAAAGAAAGGTGAAGAATGTGCTTATTGCAATATCGGCAGTTGCTTTTATCGCCTCGGTCTTTATGACAAAGCTTTGGAAAATCACAGAAAAGATCTACTCATCTCAAAGGAAATGGTAGACAGAGCAGGTGAAGGAAAGTCTTATCTAAATTTAGGCACTTGTTATGAAGCCCAGGAAAAGTATTACAAGGCCATGGAACATAATGAGAAGGGATTAAACATTTTAAAGAAGATTGGAGACAAAGCAGGCGAAGGCAGTGCTTATGGTAATCTTGGTGTTTGTTGTGCTTCGCAGGGACAACATCTCCAAGCGGTACAACATCATCAGAAGCAATTAAATATTGCAAAAGAGATTGGAGACAAGGAAGGTGAAAGTAATGCGTATGGTAATCTCGGAGAATGTTATGTTTCTCTTGGAGAGTATGTCAAGGCAGAACAAAATCAGAGGGAACATATATCATGTTTTGAGGAACTATGCCAAAGTTCTCCAAAGAAAGACGAATATAGTATATCAATGCGTGAAAAGTTTAGCTCTGGCTACAGAGATCTAACCAAAACTCTTTTATGCCAAAACAAAGTAATAGAAGGTCTACTTATTGAAGAACAAGGAAGGTCAAGAGCTTTAGCCGAGCTTATGATGTCTACTTATTCTATTCTTTGTAAAGAATCAGTTAAAGGGAAACTTTTTGATATCCATGATGTCAAACGAGTTTGTGCAAGTTTAGGAGTGACTGTTTTGTTTTTGTCTTTAGACCTAAACAAAACTTTCTTTTGGGTAATAAAACCGAGTGGAGAAATCAAATTTAAAAATCACGTCCATGGAATGAATATGGAGACTATAGATTCACTTATTTCTCTTTCTCGCACAACACGTGGTTTACCTTGCAATGTCAAGTGTGAGGATCGCTCACTAGCGTTTCTATATCGTAACGATGAACAAACAGGACAAACTTTCACTGGGTCAAGTAGCGACACCGTGGGCGCCTCTACCTCAAAGACCTCAGATCAAATTAAAGCAAAGATTCTGGACCAGTCTTCTCCAAAGAGTCGAAACATTTTCGAAGAGGAAGATCCCGTATTAGACAATCCCTTAAATTCGCTTTATAAAGTAGTCTTCGGCCCAGTACGCGAACTCATTGAAGAACAACAAGTTGTTGTTGTGCCCGAAGGAAAGCTTCATTTGATTCCATATGTTGCCCTAAAGGATGATAAGGGAAGTTACGTTGGAGAATACCTACAAGTAAGAGTGGTTCCTTCTTTAGCAACAGCACAGATGATGAAGGAATATCCACTGCATCCAGAGAGTAGAGCTGACCCGCTCATAGTCGGAGATCCAGAGACACATAATTTACCAAGATTACATTTTGCAAGGAGTGAGGCGATTGAGATTGGCCAGCTTTTTAACGTTAAACCTTTGATTGGCGAAGAAGCAACAAAAGATAAAATTCTTGATTGCATTGAAAACGCTAGTTTCATACACATTGCAGCTCACGGTAATATGAAATGGGGAGAGATTGCGCTTGCGTCCGAATGCAATGTAATTAACGATGAGGAAGGACCAAAGAAAGAGGATTATATGTTATTGATGTCAGATCTCGAAAACAAGTATTTGAGGGCAAGACTAGTTGTCTTAAGCTGCTGTCACAGCGCCCGTGGTGAGGTCAAATTTGAAGGTGTTATCGGCATTGCTCGTGCTTTTCTTGGAGCTGGCGCTCGTTCGGTGGTTGTCGCGCTTTGGGCAATTGATGACGAAGCTACCATGTTCTTCATGAAAACGTTTTACCAGCACTTGAAGAATGGAAAGAAAACAAGTGAGTCACTCTGCCTTACAATGAAAACCATGAGGGAGTCACAGAGATTCTCTGAGCCGATTCACTGGGCACCGTTTGTTCTCATTGGTGACGATGTTACTTTATTCTAACCTATATTTATATATGAATGGTATTTATCATAACCTTGAAGGCAAAATTCACTTCCGCCATCTTGGATTGAAAACGAGGCTGGACAGGCATAAGGTAAAAAGTGACGTCATGTGGGAATGCCGACTCTTCTTGGTCGAAATCGTTAAAAGATCTGACAAAACTTGGTCTGGATTTTGCTGAAAAATGGACAAACAAGGAAGTTAAAGTTCCGCGAGAGCTTTGGTTTGCCACCAGCCTCATTTTCAATCTAAGATGGCGGGAGCCTGACAAAGGCCTATAGCAGGCTGTTCTTTTCCAAATATTGGCCAATCATAGAAAGGCTTCCATATTCTATATCTGTGTTCCTATATATTGTTGTTTGAACACTTCGTGCTGAGCAGCCGTTAGTGTTTGACGGCAACTTTAGGAAAGGTTAAGAACGTACGTATATATGGTCATATAGGCATTATATTTACATTTTCAGTATACTGATATTATCTTCTAAGGAACAGCTTACATGTAAGTGGAGAACCCCGGTAGGTGAGGTACGCCACTCCGCTGGGTCGCAAAATTATTCCCTTTACTTGATTTCTGTGCAACACCGGCATTGAGATCTATTCCGAAAACAAATGGCAGAGAAAGGACCTTGCTTTGCGGAAAATGCTTTTTTTTCCCCTTTTTTAGCAGCTTTGGCGGAGTTTTTACGGCATTGGATCTAGTTTTTGTTCCATCGATAAAAAAACCAAACGATTCTTTTGATGGGGATTTTGAAATTCTCTAACCCGTTGAAACACGCATCAGGTAGCCGGCTAAAGCTAAAATTAAATTCTTTTACGAGCCAAGAGGACAATTGGAGCTGGTGCTTATTTCTGTAGTTTCTGTAGTGTTAAGCAGATGAGTCATTAGGGACCTTTAGTAACTACGACGGCAACGCCAACGACGACGGTTCAGAACAAATATATTTCTGATTTGCTCTTTACTTTTTTATGTTGGTCATTAGGGTTTTGTTTTCCTAGCCTTAAGCTTCGTGAACAAAAAAAGAGTAAAAGTTTCCCTTTGAAGGTAAACAAATACTGGGAACATTTTTGTTGTCCCATCCTCATCGTTCCTAGAACTGCAAAAGAGGTCTTTTCACGTTCTGTTTCTAGCGACAACATCGTGCAGGTGCTCACCTCGATGCATTCCAAGGTGCAGTTATTGTATTTACTATTGTTCATTGCCGCCATCGTCGACGTCGCCGTCCTCGTTTCTTATAAGGTCCCTAATTTCCAGTTGTACGACGGGCGACATAACAAACATCGCTTGGAATTTGGTATCGCGGGCTTGTCATATGCCAGCGGTTTGGAATCTCCGACGGAGAGAAGCACAAACAGCAGGCACACCACCATCAGAATCTTCATTTTCTATAAAAGGGGAAAAAAGCAAAAACATTTAAAATTTTTATATTTAGGAAAATTTATTAAGTTCCTTTTTTGAGTGACGATTGACAGCATGTAGTATATAGAGGTAAAAATACCAGTGGCCTAGAAATTAAACGAGTGATAAAAAGAAATATTTTATCAGTAAACTGTATTTACCCCAGTTTAGTTTTATGCACGATGTGACCAGCCGACATTTAGCGCCAGAATCACGAACAACTTTGTATTTGAAGAGTTCAACACCACTGAATCAGCCTCTGTTTTCATCATAAATATTCTGGTTATTATTTTTAAATGAATAAAACTGAGCTTTTATTTTGTGTTGTCGTCATTACTGGGTTGCCTGTGGGCAATCCAGTTTTAAAATACCAACTGTGTTTTTGTTTTCTTTTTTTTTCCGCGAGAAAATCCAATTCTTGCGCAATACGTCATACATGGTTCGCAGGCCAATTTCTAGATTTTGTCTGCCCTTTGAATTTTTAACTTGTAGCATGGAAACGAACTACAGTTCTTCGTTTGCACTTACGTCATTAACTGTGCTCAAAAAGTGTGTTTTAATATTGTTACATTGACACTGACACTGACACTGACACTAACAAAACATCAGGATATGCTTGTGTTTTACCGAAATTGGTAAAATGTTTTGAAAAAACAATAAACACTTTCATAAAAACTCTATATAAATATAAAAGTTACTGTTTCTCCAGTTAAAAAGTTAAAAGTTTAAAATAAATCTAAAAATG
>JAODFW020935421.1:0-11054 GCA_027575235.2 Palythoa mutuki
TTGCACTCTATAACCTATTTATGCATTCATCATTGACCAATCAGAAACGCGATATTTTGTTGAGTATATAATAAGATTACTTATTCTTAGTTATTTATGCACGGCTGCTGTACTCAATGACTGTTTTAAAAGCTATAACGTAGTCACAAACAGAAATTACACATAGCCTAGCAAACACCCAAACCTTTTGATTGCCAAGAAAATTAGCAAAAATAAACCACAAAACAATTTTCACATTATCAACACTCAGAATTTCGGACAATTGAAGGAAAAAAGTAAAATCAATAAACAGCGCGGAATCGCGAACTTTTGACTTTTCATCGAGTACTGAGCCGGATCGCCGAAAAAGGAGGAACGGGAAATGAGGTAAAAAGAAAAAAATGGAAAAAGTGGAACTAAAGGAAAGAGTGGTACAAAATGGAAAAACAGGAAATATACGGAAAAGAACAAAAACAAGGGGGAAAAAGCGGAAATAACTGGAAGTGACAGTATGAAAGAATAATAAGAGGAAAACGCTGAAATTACAACCGGGTATAAACAATGAATAGGAAAAATAACGGAGAACGCAAAACTGAGCCTTAAAAATTGCAAAAATAGCAAGAAATCAAATTAAATTAAACGATTTTGTGTTATAAGACATAAATTTCATAAATTTTTATATTTATTTAATCATTTTATGTGTTCGGTTGACAGCAATATAAATCATGAACTAGATTAATTAATTTTGCGAATCGCCGCAGGGGAGTATTGCGTTGATTTTTTAAAATGAAGATTCAACAACATAAAAACAGTATTAATTTTTAAATTGCAATTAGACACAAAATATATCTAGATCTGGGTTCTTGTAGCACAACGTGGATCGTAATGTTATGTACCAAGCAACCAGCCCGTCTTGGATTGTATTTTTGTTGTAACAACACTCATACACAAGATGAATTAGTTTAAATCTTTTTATTGTTGTGTCACTTTTCCCTCTTTTGATAATTTTTGAGACTCGATAAATTTGCGAAGACTACTTCCTCATTACGTTCAGTTTGCTTACTGAACTTGTTTGATATGTTTAGCACCGATCCTGCCATTCTGTCAGGATCACATTACATGTACTCTCTTGTTGCAAAAATGGAAAAGAACGTTGTTTTGAAGATTACAAAAAACAGTTTCAAAGCTAATTTTAGTAAGACCGCTTTGAAACAATTACGTTAGATAATTATAACTGAGATTTATGTAATTAACGAAATTCGACTTCTTGCTATTTTTGCAAATTTTACGGCTTATTTCTGTGTTCTCCGTTATTTCTCTTGTTTGTTGTTCATACCCGGTTATAATTTCAACCTTTTCCCTCGGTCTATCTTTTATATTGCCACTTCCGGTTATTTCCTCTTTTTCCTTTCTTTTTTGTTCATTTCCGGCTATTTCCACTTTTCCCATTATTTAACACTATTCCACTATTTCCTCTTTTGCTTCTTTTTACCACATTTTCCGTTCCATATTTTATATACTGCGGCCCATAGAGCGGCGTGCGGTCAGCAATGTTTTGGATGAAAACTCGCCATGTTTTACCGAGCCAAAGTTAATTAAAGAGCCTGTGTATTTATTGGGTGTCTTTAGCGGTGAGAATTTAGAGTTAATAAGCTGTAAAGAATTGCCAGTGAAAACTGTCTAAAAATACCTTTTCTATTTCTTCTATATACTATATTATTTGTTTTTTAAAAATGTTAATCTTCAAGTTTTGATAATCCAACTAAATACGCTTTTTTCTAAAGCCGTTTTTGTGAGGCTTTGGGAATGACATTTTAATAACAATATGATTTATTTGTTAAACTTACTGCCGGAATGAAGCGAATGTATTTATTGGTGCTTAATTGGCCAAAATTTAAGCCAAAAGGGCTTTTCAAAGATTTCTCGGATTTTCAATTTACGAAAAAGATAATTTCCATTTGGTCATGTAGAAAAATTGACCTTTCATTTTCTGTAACTATTCTTTCGAGCGTTAAATGCTAAAAGAGTTTTGTTGTTTTTTTTTTCTCACCATACAATCAAATCTTACTTTATTACTTTGGCACTACCGAAGATATAAAATAAATCAAAGAAATTGTGCAAATCGTTAGTGCGCTTTTCTTCAAGTCAATTATGAGCTAACGACATTCATTGATTAAGGCAGATGACAGCTTTTACTTTATTTTCGTTTTATCAATAATCTACAAAGAATCTCTCTGCGGGAATTGGTATTGAAAATCATTCAGAAAACAGTTAATGTTTTTTTTTTCTTCGGAACCTCTGATTAACAGCAATAACGTTTCGCACTGAGCCATAAAGGTGGAAACAGAGCAAAAACGAGGCGATACATTTGTTTGAAATTAATTTAAAGAACGACACTGGGCCGCCAGCAAGTTTGCTTTGTGAAAAACTCAAAACAGGTGAGAAATGCAAAGTTGCTTAAAGAGAAATTTCTGAATTACGTATATTTTTTCGAATTGTTATTGAAACTAAGATTGACGCAAAAAACACCGACGCTCCGGCGGCTTTAGATGTAAATGAACGTTGTTTTGGTTTTATCGGTGTATTCAATACACTGCAGGTTTTTGGGTAGAAACACCAAGGAAACAGGGTATAAAGATTTAAAATCTGCATAGCGATTTTAAACCGCCCTAATATCAACGTACCAATAATAGTTCTATAGAAAATCTATTCGTCAAGTAACCGACAAAACTATACGAAATGACATGACTTTTTCAAGACTTCAGTTTCAAAAGCAAAGTCAGAAGAGTGGACGTGACTAGAATTCTGAAGGCATTTATGGTTATTAACGGTGTCAATTTGTGTAAAAAGTTAACAAAAATGAGCCTTTGTAGCAAGTCGCTGTCACCGAGACATTTTAAAAAAACCTATACAAGCGCACACTCTTTTATATATCTATAAGAACGTCTTATTTTTGAGCCGAGGCTGAATGTGCTTAAAATATTTTGTTAACTTTAGCCTCAAACGTTCGTAAAATGTTCGTAATATAATTATATACGTATTTGGTGTGAACAGCTTTATAAGAACAAACTTTATAAGAACAACTTTATAAGAACAACGACAACGGCTGTATGTGTATTT
The DNA here is from genome assembly GCA_027575235.2 of Palythoa mutuki. Lineage (NCBI taxonomy): Eukaryota > Metazoa > Cnidaria > Anthozoa > Zoantharia > Sphenopidae > Palythoa > Palythoa mutuki. The sequence continues at coordinate 3,100 of JAODFW020935421.1, forward strand.
AAGAAGATACGAACTTCAATATTTCATATTGATATACAAGTAGATTGAGTAAAAGAGAAATAACGAGTCTTGCAAATTTTTCATGTAAAAATTTTCATGTATTTTACTGTAGTGGCAAATAATGTTGCACTATCGACTATTTGCCGACTCCACGATTTTGTGTCGTAATGTAACAAAATCAAGTTCTCGGCATTTCCTCAGTCTCGAGTGTGTTCTTATCATGTTCTTAAATTTTGGCCGATTTTCAGCCTGACGTTCTTTAAAAAAAGTTTCTTATTAAAAAAAGAGTGTATTAGACGGGTTTCAGACTTCAAACTTTCTTGTGCCGAATCTAATGCAAATGAGGTAGAACTACTAAAAGCCTCCCTATTATATCAGCGATCGAAAAGAACCTCTGCGTCATTTTCTGTTTAGTCAATTTAATTCGTTTTCTTGTGCTAAAAAATGCTTCAGATACTTTTACCTAATTTTAGAATTGACAAAATAGAAGATGTTATCAAATTGTTTGATACGAAAACTAAATAATTTAGTTCATAAGACCACTAATATATTGACCTTATCGCTGTTTTCGATGCCATTTGAACGGGGTGACACAATCAGTGGCTGAAATTAAGAGCATTCATTTGCAATGTTAAATAGCGTTAATAAAACTCTGAAAGTTTTAGAATACGGTTATGAATTGGAAACTTTAAATTTTCGACAGAGGAATTCAGTGCCAAAATTTGAGGCATATAACCGCACCCGTGGAGAAAGAAGGCAGTAGTGTTTAAGTTTTCCGTACATTTCTTCATTTGTAACTTAAAACCTCAATTAGGTTAATGGAATGATGAGTGCAAGGAAAGAAACAATACAAAAAGGAATATATGCGACAATGTATTTAGTATACGCTCGCTGTCCACAGCCAAAGATGAAGCTCAGTACATTTAACCAATTATTGATTGACGCGTCTATTTTCAACCAATCACATATCGTTCTCCACTTATGGGCAGGAAAAGTTCCCGCCACGAAGTGCGCGCGAACGGAACATATATTGTTGTATTTGGCGCTTATTGTTAAGAGCATTTATCTTCCCCTATTCACCACGACTCCAACATTATAGTAGATATAGCCAGGAGCCTATTACTAGAAGCGTTCATTTTCCCTATTCTCATTCAGTCCCAACACAGTAGTAGACAAAGCCAGGAGCCATTACTAGGATCGGAGTGCTTATCTTTCCCTATTCACCTTGACCCCAACACAGTAGTAGACAAAGCCAGGAGCCCATTGATAGGAGTGTTCATCTTCCCCTATTCACCTTGACCTCAACACAGTAGTAGACAAAGCCAGGAGCCCACTGATAGGAGTGTTCATCTTCCCCTATTCACCTTGACCCAACACAGTAGTAGACAAAGCCAGGAGCCCATTGATAGGAGTGTTCATCTTCCCCTATTCACCTTGACCCCAACACAGTAGTAGACAAGGCTAATATTCTAGCTTTTGTGTAACACAACTTTTCTATCGAGCCACGTCACCTTATTTGTGTGCAAACAACCAAGCTTCGCTGGAAATACGCTACTAAAGCCTCCGCTATCTACAGTGCCTTGTTGGCGTCTTACTCAGCTCCTAGACCTCCTATAGATGCTCCTTGTAATGGACTCCTGAACTCGGATGATGCATACTCAATCGTTGTCCTTTATCGTTTTATTACCTTAGGGAAATAAACATGCAACTCCTATATATATTCTAAGGGCGCGTTTACTTGATACTTTTCTTGTCCCAGGACGAAAGTCATCCCTGGATGAGTCTATCCCGGTATCTTTTCATTACCGGTTCATCTTCGGTGTAATAACCAAGGGTTAAGGCTAGGGTTAGGGTTAGGGTTAGGGCTAGGGCTAGGGTTAGGGTTAGGGTTAGGGTTAGGGGTCAGGGTTAGGGCTAGGGTTAGGGTTAGGGTTACGGCTAGGGTTAGGGCTTAGGGCTTAGGGTTAGGGTTAGGTTATTTTCTGTAGTTTTTTGCGTAGTGCATCCTGTGACGTTAGCTGTGGTTATTACACCGGAGATGAACATCATTACCTTGTTCCTGTTAACATCTCAGTTTGTAGACGGGCTGGATTCAATCCGCGTTAAACTCATCCTGGGATGAAATGACGACCCGGGATGTGGAGATATTTATGTAAACAGTTCTCTCGAGATGTAAGTTCCATATAAACGCAAACTATTTTTAGCCCCGAGCCGGGAAGCGATACGATGTCGATCCGCGTTACTTTTGTGTAGCGGTATTAGCACTCTGTACGCATGTTCATAGCAGTACACTTGCGATCGTCAGTTATGTTGAACGAGAGCGAATGTGGCAGGGGAATAGACCGGACCATTCATGCAGTACACTGACAAACCGCGTTACTTTTGAATAGCGGTATTAGCACTCTGTGCGCATGTTCATAGCAGTACACGTGCGATCGTCAACTATGTTGAACGAGAGCGAATGTAAGAGGGGAATAGACCCAAATTTCGGGACGAAATGATCCATGCAAAGAAGGCGGGACCTAAATTATGCTTTCTTATGTTCATGACTGTTTCAGTAATACTTATGCATTTTTTTCCCCATTAGGAAACCAATGTAAACCAAATTGCAGAAGAGTGAAACGCTACCAAGATAAACCCAAACGCCTACGACTTGAAAACAAGTTGTCTTGGCGGGAACCTTGTTAACATCCCGAGAAGTTCTCAAGATTAAAACTTTTCGTTATCGCTGAAAAAGCAGCTCTACACAAGATGAAACTGAGCAAAAGCTACTGCTTAAATGCTAGTAATTACACTGCAACTAGCGAAAAACATTATTTCGAGCTTTTGCGTGAGTGTTTCTGTCAACTTAAGACAGAAAGTCCAAAGTACGTACTTCAGACAATATTCCTAATCGTTATTCTCATACTGACCTTATTTGGGAACGGTTTGGTGTGCGCCGCTGTGCTGTTGTATCGCCGGCTTCGAACACTAACCAATTATTTCATTGTATCATTGGCAATCAGTGATTTATTACTGTCATTGCTGTCATTGCCCTTTCGTATTGACCAGTCTATTCATAACGATATTTGGTGTAATTCGCTTGAAATGTGCCAGACGTGGCTTCTTATAGATCTGATTTGTAGTGCCGCATCTATGTGGAATTTAGCCATAATCTCAATAGATCGCTACATAGCTATTTGTATGCCGTTTCGCTATCACTCGATCATGACAAATCGTGTTGGAGTCGTTTTTATTGCGTTTGTCTGGATAAATTCAATTATCTGGGCACTGTTAGCTCTCATGAACTGGACTGCATACGGACAGGTCCACTGGGGAATCCTGTGGCCGATAAATCAAAGTAGGTGCTCTAAACGCGATCCGATCTTTTATACTGTAGCAGCAGCTTTTGATTTCTTTTTGCCACTCGCTATTGTGGTTGTCATGTATTCGCTAGTTTTTCGCGTTGCCTTGGGGCAGGCCCGCGCCGTTACTGTCCAGCGGCAAACCGCAAGACAACAAGACAGGAATACTCTCAATTTTTCAAGAGAACTAAAAGCAGCTAAGACTCTGGCAATAGTCGTAGGCGCCTTTGTTGTTTGCTGGTTTCCGTTTTTTGTGATTCTTATAACAGACTTTTGGTCAGAACATTTGCGCGATTTGGATCCGAACACAGTCGCTGACCTGTTCTCAACGTTTGCGTTCGTGTTGCCTGTTTTAAACAGTGTTGTGAACCCAGTAATCTATGCAGTTTTGAATACAGCTTTTCGGTCGGCATTTAAGAACCTTTTCGTTTCTTGCTACAAAAGATTCCGCACTTAAATTGACTTTAAGGAGTATATTAAGAGATTATTAACCGAGCGTGAGGTCTGTATTGATAAATATCAGACCGAGGTCTTGACGGTACGGACCGAGCGCAGCGTGGTTCGTATAAAAAAGACCGAGGGCTGATATTTTTATATACAGACTGAGCAATAGAGGTTAATAATTCGTTTATTATATGACTTTTTTTATTTCCGGTAATTTATCCCATGCCTACGCCGAGTTTTGAACATTTGTGCGACCTTCTTTCCCGCCAAAGTTGACTCAGCTTTTCATCCTCCCGAGGTCGGTAAAATGAGTACCAGCTTCTGCTGGGAGCTAACCTGCGATGGATTAGTGTCCCGTCCAGTGGGAGTCTATGACTCTCATCTGTTTAACACTACAGAAACCGGAGATAAGCACCGGCTCCAATGGACCACTTAGGCTCGTAAAAGGATTTAGCAACGACTACGAAAATTATCGGAACTATCCAAAAGTTTTTTTAAATCAGCGGAGAGATTCGGAAATGTTTAAAAACTGTTTCTTACGCATTTTTAGCTTTTTGATGATTTTCTAAAAATCTTTGGATATATTCGGAAATTTCGAAAAAATTTCGGAAGTACTTTAAAATCGTGTTTTGCGAGTTTTGAAAATTTTCTGAAAACCAACATCTAGGAAACCGGTCTGAATACGCATTTTGACAGACCGCGCGTGAACCAATCAGAATGCAGGAATTTGTAAGGTCATATAATAAACTTGAACATCGTCTGGCCCAACACCATATCGAACGATAACCTCAACCAATAAAATCAGCTATAAGGTGATGAAAAGAAGGTGGCACTGATTTGACCATGTCCTCAGAATGGAGCCATCTGCTATCCCCAGAGTCGCCATGCATTGGACACCACCTGGGAAACAGTCGATAGGAAGACCAAAAGAAACTTGGCGACGGACAGTGGAAAAGGAGATGCGGGTAAACAGTGTCACCTGGAGTGAGCTGAGGAAAAAAGGCAAAGGACAGGCAACAGTGGCGGGCTCTGGTTATGGCCTTATGTGCCCAAGGGCACGAAGAGGGTTGAGTGAGTGCTAATCCCTAGAGACAGAATTGCAAAGAGCTCAACTCGATGGGGTCGGACCGAATGAACTGTGCTGCCGTCTGGGCGCAAAGCAGTGCACCACATCCAGATGTAATCAGCTGGCGTAATTTCTAATACTTTATAAAACCGCTAAAACAAGGCGATTGACACGCATCTGCCAAAAAATATTATATTGACTCTAATGGAAATTGGGTTGCTCTTGTCGAATCTACAATTGATTTTTCTTTGAGCTGTTTTTCCCATAGAAATTGCAACCTAAATTCCCTTTCTGAATTTAGATGTTCCGAAGTTACCAGAAGCAAATTGTAAAAAAACTTTGGCCTCAGAGAAGCGGGCGTGTTTACTTCCAAGTATTGTTAGCTTTAAAGTTATTTTTGGAAGTTGGTACCCTATGTTATTTATTGAAACAAAAACGTAAAATAATCCAATTTTAATTAATGGTACAATAAAGAATATATTCGATATTGAGGTTCGGGAGAAGTGCAGGGAGTGGAAAACTATGAAATAGGTTTCAGGGGCTTAACTGTACTAAAACAAAAAGCATGGAGAAACAACAAGATATCAATGCAAATTTTCCGTCAAGTCTCCAAAGCTCGTGTTTTGGTACCACATTTCTGACGCCATCGGTCTTCGACCCGACGATGACCCGAGCAACCTTCGAAGATTTAAGCACATCTTTTCATCTCTTGAACCCAACCTTACCTGAAAAAACTTTCACTCGCAAATTTTAATCTATATAAATGAACATGTAACTATGAACTGAAAAGTTGATAACTGAAGAAGCTAGATACATTGATGAATGCGACTGAATACCGTGATAATATCTAAAAGACTTAACTGTAATAATTACCGTAAATGTAATAAAGTCAATTATATCATATGACATTGTTATTTCCTGACTTTTGATTGGTTGACGCAACGTTCCGTTTCTTCTCGATCGTATTAAAGATCGTTGTATGGGATGAGGCTGTGCTGGAGCAAAACAAGGACTTGTTTTCAAACCATTCATATGATATTTGAAAGTGTTGTCATGAAATTTTTAAAGCTTCTTTTCAGAAAAGAAAAAGTATTTTACCCAGGGAAAATAGATGATCAGTATACTGTCACAAAGCAAATTATGGTTTAATATAATTATTCAATATATAAGTTTAATATACGTTTTCGGCTTCTTTCAAGTTTGTAGATTTCTACAGTTAATCCATACTCCATTGGTGCGTGCTTCCTTCGTCTCTAACATATAGTATGGGTCTTTGTTTGCAATTGGCAAGGTCAACTTTCAACAACATTTTTCTTTTACCGCTGAGTAGTTGTATAAGCAACTCGACTGCTCAGCTGAAGCCAGGGCAGAGGTTGACAATAACTGAGTTAAAGTTTTCCTCCAGTGTTTCTGATTCATAGATGAGCTTCAGCACCAAAACCTGCATTTTAGAAGAAATGGCAAATAGAGTATAACTACTTGGAGTTCATTTTGGATCGATTTAAGTTCCCTTCTTGAGATTTGTGTTTGTTTTCAACCCTTCAGTCCGTCCGTGCGTGCTCATACAATAGTTTAGATTCACACATCACATCACATAATCTTTGTTTTAACTCAGTCGAATTTGTTATAGCGTATCTAAGGCTAATTTCTCCGAGTGGAACAATAAAAACAAATAAAAAGAATATTACTCACTAATTTACATTCATAATTCAAACTTAAGATTTTTGATTTTTTGTTTAAAAGACAGGATAGTAGGTTCTGTTCTTACACTTTCAGGGAGGGAATTCCAGTTTTTAGCGGCAAAATATTTAAAAGAGTTAAGTCCATATTTAGTAGTCTTCGGAGTTGCTAGTTTAAGAATATTTGTTTTTCTAAGTGAGTAGGTACTGGTCCTAACATTAAACATATCTTTCATATACAGAGGGTAACTATTGTAATGAAGGCATCAGTTTGAAGACAGATGTAAGCATATTCCAGATTTGTTTAAAAATTGTTACCTGTATTTGTTTTAAATGGCAGCTTACCTTTTAAAATTTCAAAAAGTATGTTCCTTTGAGGTAACAGTTACAGAGCTGCGCTTTCAGGCAGATTCTATCAGGTTATCTTGGGGTAACAAACGTGAGCACAACAATACTTTTTAAGAGCTGCAAGCAGCAACAATTTCATCAAAACATGCTGGGCAAAAAATAATATTCTACAAACTAGGGGTTTCTAGATTACTAATGGGAAAAGGAAAAAGCAAAGCAGCATTTGAGAATTTAAGCCGATCTATACAGACACTGTGAGCACTGCTAAAACTTGCGCCGCGCGAGGACGTGTTGAGGAGGGCCCAAATTTTGCTAGTACTTCATAAATTTGGTAACCTGGTAGCAATTTGCTATTGATCACAACATATGTTGCCTCCAGGTTTTCGTAGTTCACTGGTTTTCTAGTATTTATAAAGTTCTGACTGTTGTGACAGAAAGAATATCTTAGACTAAAAGCAGTCCCTATTTTCTTTTTAGTTCATCGAGAACACTTAAACGAAATGCGTGTGGTACCACCTTGATTTTCCGGCTTCGGACGAACACTGGAGAGGAAAAATATGGACTGCTCGTAAAGTAACCATAGTCCCTTCAAAATATCTTTGATGAAATTCATTTTTATAATATATTTATATAATATATTTTTATGTAAATGTTTTACTATCATTTTTATTATTACTTTATTAAACCTTTAATATAATACCTTTACTAAGATTATTTAAGGGAAGATATCTAGTCAACCTTTTTTCGAATTCCCGTATGCTTTTTTTGAAACCCCTTATTCAACCCCAGGCAATTTATCAACATCTAGCTTCTCCTTACATAACTCAAACAAGATTATACTAGAAGTAATCACAGATTAGGAAAGTGCGTTCGACGTGTTTGATTCCAGTGGGCCCCCATGTGCAACTCCCATAACCAACCTTTAAAACTATAGATTCATTGTGTTAATAAATTATTGAATATCTATTCTCACTCAAATATGCAAAATCGCTGTTCATGCATTTTACAGCGTGTGCTTCGATCGTCGAACTTTTTTCTACATTAATCGTTCTTTTCTCAATCATTTCACTACAG
>JAODFW020935516.1:0-10000 GCA_027575235.2 Palythoa mutuki
GTTTGACTGTGAAGGTTTTATATAATAAAAAGAAAATAACAAAGCACCTTGGAGATATCTATGTAATAAAAAGAAAATTACACGTTGGCTTGAACATATGAAGTTTATCAGCGCTCACTCGTGAAATATTTTTTCCACTCGAAGACAAACTTCATACGTTCGCACTACCATGTAATAACCTCGATACATTATTTTAGGTACCGGCGGACGTGAGGCTTCTCTTTTTACACAAGAGGTGTTCCAAATGTATCAGAGGTAAGCAACTGTAATGCACCTTTCCTTTTTATGAAAGAAGGATGTGAGAATGTGAGAATTCGGAATGAAAAACGTTATTGTGAAGAGGTATGGTCATCATTTGCGTAAATCTTCTGTTTACGATTAGGATATCATAGTGGTTGTCGTTTGATGATTAGATAAATCGTTCATTATTTTATATTCTGAACGGGGTAGGTCCTTTGGTCATCAAAGGGATACCTGTACATACTATACTCTTTATTATAGAATAAAATAAGTTAAATATAATGATTAACAATATTTTACAGAATTACTAGATTTAACTTATCCATGTAAAAGTTACATAATTATAAAATTAGCTTAATCTAAGATTATGACAGTTACTAAAAGTAGACAGTAAACTACTGCATGTGGCTACTGCTTTTATTATTCAAAATATTACAATATAGGGCTTTTACTTTAGAAACGAGAAAACATATTGTAATTTCACTCGAGCTTCGACACACTGAACACATGGAATGAACATGATCAGTCGATATGAATTCAATAACTGGCTAAGATATGTCGAAAACATACCGATTATTATTGATTCATCCAATCCGTGGCCGTTAGAAGTTGTAATAATAGTGGTAATAAAATTTGTTAGAATATCAACATAAAAACTGAAGAGAAAAAGAAAATCAAACTCTTCTGGTTGTAGCGTTTTCAACAGTAAAATCAGCTACTTTATGTCTATAGTGATGATGACGATGAGATGATGATAATAATAGTAATAGTAATAAATAATAACCAATAACCCTGTAAATGAAAGGAAGATAAAACTTCACGTCTTTAAAAAAGTATAATACAGAACTGTGACTAAATACTGTACCTTTTAACAAGCTCATTTCTTAGGAGCATCAGACTGCCTCGTTTTCTTTGGCAGAAAAAAGCAGTTTTCGGAAGAGATTTCGTGTATTTTCCTCAGTCATAATATTTACTCCTGGATTGTTTACAAAAATACTCGATGCTCAACCAAGATTGTCTTGTTTTGTTACTACGCCCCGAGAGAAACCGCTGGATTGTCGGAATATTTGGCACAACTGCGATAAGGGCTAATGAGTTCGCACTTGGTTATTGCCTGCAGCTCTATTGAGAATTCGCCCTGCTGTTAAAACCACTGTACAAAAAGAAATGTTTTGTATTTTTAAGTATCTTGTGGTCGGTATTTTTTTCATTTTTTATGAAAAATACAATAAATAATGTTAGAGGTGGCGCAGTCGAAATGGTCGGTAATGTTCAGTAATGTTCGGTAATGTTCGGTAATGTTCGGTAATGTTCGGTAATGTTCAGTAATGTTCAGTAATGTTCGGTAATCTTCAGTAATGTTCAGTAATATTCGGTAATGTTCAGTAATGTTCGGTAATGTTCCGACCATTCTGACTGTACCACCTCTATCATTATTAATTGCATTCAGTGCTCTCATTGTAGCCAGTTAAACGTTGGGGAAACTGGTCGCTGTCTAGGTGACCGTATCAGGGATCACCTCTATGACATTCGCAACAATGATCTTTCGAAACTTGTTTGTCGCCATTTTAATTTCTCTCATCTCTCTATTTCTAATTTTGTCGCTTTCGGCTTATCTCGTATAAACGGCGACAACGATTGTCACAAAACCAAAGAAATGCAACTTCTTCACACTTTAGGCATTCTAAATCCCAACGGGATAAATGAACGCTTTGCATTTAGTTAGACTCATTTCAATTTGGCCCTTTTGTCTTTTTGTTTTTTTTTGTCTTTTTGACTTCTTGTTTTTTTTCATATATTTGTTTTTTCCTCGAACATTTCTATTCCTTTATTTCCTTTTGTTCTCATTGTGTTATCGTTCTTTACATTAGTATATAATCACCTTTGTTCTTATCTCTCACACACTTCACTCCGACGAAGGACGCCAGTTTTCGTCTATATTCACGGTCTTAAACGTAAAATAATCATGAAACTGCTACATTGACAGCTTGGTGGTCCCTGACGGTGTATTCATTATTTCACCTCATACTATTCAACTACAAACATATGACTGTGAACAGGAATGGCACAAACTACCACCGCTGTTGCACCTTCACGCGTACATTGCCTAAGACGTCAGCTCGACGGCATTTTGCTTACCTTTGGTCACTGCTAGTTGTAAGAAAATATATTAAAAACTAGCTTGTCCATTAGAACTTAAACAAGTAAATTACACTTCGAGAAAATAAAAAAAATAAACATGCCGAAAGTTATCCTTACAAAAGAAATAGTATCATATACTGCAGCCCCTTGCGCAGGCGTCAAAACTTACAAGGTCGTTATTGTATAAGTTGAAAAAAGCAATATTAAAAGTAACCCTCACCGATTTTCTGAAGAGCTTTGAATTAATATAAGATCATTTACGATGTCTAAGTTTATCATTTTCGGGCCCGGTTGAGGGAAATACATCTCTTTAGACGATTTAGCGTGAACAAACGTTATGCTGAGTCTGTCATTCCTGGTTAATTTAATCGTCATGACAGTTACATCGCGTCGGTTGGGGATGATGTTTTCAACCCAAAACAACGAAATCTGCTGAAGATGATGCAATTGCTGAAATTATAAAATTGTTGAATATATATAAGGAAGCGAGTTTAAAAAGCAAAATAATTGAGAATTAATGTATTTAGTGTCTTTTTACAACGTCGTTTTTACTTCTTGCGTGGATTTGCATAAGTTTTATAACTCGCTTCACTTCTCTTAAAAAAGCTGTTTTTGATTTCTGCTAGCTTTATAGCGTTTAACTCGAATCAAAATATATAATTTATGTCGATTCCACGTGCGACGTCTAATCGTATTGTTGGTGAACAGCCGGGCAAGTTTAGACAAGGCCCTTTAGGTCTTGAAACCAAACAAAGAAATATGGAAATCAAACTAAAAACTGGTACAAACCGGTTATATTAATGACTTTTTCGTACAATTTTACGTTAAAACTTGTTAAGGTGGAGGATTTAAAGATTTCATCCCGCCCTTCCCTCGCCCTTCCTCCATCCTTTTGTGCGGTAATTGTGACCATCCCTGCCTAACATAATTAATGCAAACATAGCAATTGCACCGCTCAAATAGCTCTAATTCGATCCCTATATAACTACTCCCCTAGTCACATCCAGTCAGTGCAGCTGATATTTTTAGTTTAAGAAAGGGGATATCAGAAACGACAAATTCAGTTAAGTGGATAGAGAACAAGTTAGAGAAGGGACGTTTTGATATGCTTTTGGTTGTATCGAAAGCGCCTTACTAAGAGATGCTACATTGGAGCAATATTGTGTATCATAGTATTTATCACTGGAAAGAACTTAAAGGTGGGCGTGCAAAGGAGAAGCTGCCCTTGCCCCAGTCTCTCATCAGTGCCCAGCCCTGACTTCCGCTCACCTTTTTAGTTGTAGAAGCAGCCCTTGCCCCAGTCTCTCATCAGTTCCCAGCCCTGACTTCCGCTCACCTTTCTAGTTATAGAAGCTGCCCTTGCCCCAGTCTCTCATCAGTGCCCAGTCCTGACTTCCGCTCACCTTTCTAGTTATAGAAGCTGCCCTTGCCCCAGTCTTTCATCAGTTCCCAGCCCTGACTTCCGCTCACCTTTCTACTTAAAGAAGCTGCCCTTGCTCCAGTCTTTCATCAGTTCCCAGCCCTGACTTCTGCTCACCTTTCTAGTTATTGAAGCTACTCTTGCCCCAGTCTTTCATCAGTCCCAGCCCTGACTTCCGCTCACCTTTCTAGTTATAGAAGCTACCCTTGCTCCAGTCTCTCATCAGCTCCCAGCCCTGACTTCCGCTCACCTTTCTAGTTATGGAAGCTGCCCTTGCCCCAGTCTTTCTTCAGTTCCCAGCCCTGACTTCCGCTCACCTTTTTAGTTATAGAAGCTACCCTTGCTCCAGTCTCTCATCAGTTCCCAGCCCTGACCTTCGCTCATCTTTCTAGTTATAGAAGTTGCCCTTGCCCCAGTCTTTCATCAGTTCCCAGCCCTAACTTTCGCTCACCTTTCTAGTTATAGAAGCTACCCTTGCTCCAGTCTCTCATCAGTTCCCAGCCCTGACTTCCGCTCACCTTTCTAGTTTTCGATGCAGCCAACGACCGGCCGGGACTTTTCTTTGGTTACTAATGATTCTCCAGTTGACTTCCAGACAACCAAAGACAAATGTTCAACCAATTTAAACTTTGCAAGTGTATTTAAGTTTCCCAAACTGATAGTCTTGAAACATTTACAGACCTGAACAAAACAACTGCCCATCCTAAAAATTATATCATTTTTTTATGCGATTTAATTTTAAATTAACATGGTTGACTTGATGGTTTGAGGTCGGCCTCTCTCAAAGGATTATGTCACGCCTCTTTGATTTAAATGAAGCGAGTCTTAGCATGATGAATCTCATCTGAGGTTGGAATTGAGGTGTTTCAATATGTAAGAGGCCTTATCAGCGGCTCAGTGCTCCCGTACACGTGTGGAAAAGTGTCTTCTATTTTTACAGTGACAATCTCTCTTATTTTGATATATTACTTCAATAAAAATTTGAATACAAATTGTGATAACATGCAGGTGGTGTTGGAGGCTGTGGCATTACCAAGTTAAGATTAAGAGTTTTTGCGTTGCAGATTTGCCAGTTTTAGAAAATGGAAGTTTGAAGAACTAAACACAAGCAAAAGTGAAGCCGGTGGTTTGAAAGTATGTGGGCAGGTTTCTGAATTTTTTGTCATTAAGTAATGGTCCGAGTAAGAACTAGGGTACCTCCCATTGTTCTATGGCATTTCGCTTTTCCCACATCAGAATGTTTAGATTTTCTTACTGAGAATACATCAACCTACTTCAAAGTAAAATGCAGTGAAACTATATTTTAAAGCAATGTTTCTTTTGTGCTACAATAATTTATCCAATCATGAGACTAAGCCAGGAAAACCTTTTGCTTTTTGATGTTCCCCACGTGGAATTTTTCTTAAATTTAATAACAAAAATGTTTCAACTAGAAGGGAATGAATGAGTGAACTAGATAAAAAGAAATTAGCTTACTTATGAAGATATGGTCGATTTTCAAAGCTTAGCCAATGAGATTAATGGTTTGATAATATCGATTAACAGCTTTCTGCATTTCATTGGCGTTGACCTGCCTAGTTCTTACTCGGATTTTTACTTAAACAATCAATTAAACATGTACAAAATGCTGGCATATGTCCAATTAGTTAAGGTAAAATGAGAAAAAAAAACCTCAATCGCTTTCAGACGAACCCAGTTGACTTTTGTGGAAAATGCAAGAGTTGACAATCAGTATACTCAATCCCACTTTCGCTCTTAGTTTGAGCATCCGATCCCTTACATCAAATAAACATTCAATTAAAGCATAACTGCGTTTTTTATTTTGAGAGAGCTTTTTTTTTACTCAACTATTTTGTTTGCCCGTAGGAAGCAAGTGCCACGATTTCTGGAAGAGATGTATTTGGAGTTATGAAGGTTAGTTATTTTGCTAAGTACAATATTGCTGCTGTTACTGATCTATGATGATGCTACTACTACTACTACTACTACTACTACTGATGTTCACTGCCACTACTACAACCTATATATTATGAATGTTGGTAGTGGCATTTAATGACTTTTTATGAATTTTTTTTGTGAAACCAAAATCGTGTAAAACAGATGTATACATTGTAATATTGATATTAAGCGTTATTTTATCTCCTATTCTGTTGATATTTGTTACTTTTAAAGAACTTTCTCTTTGCATTTGATTAACCCTTCAACCTCAAGCATTTTAGCCAAACATATAGCCTCAAGGGGTTGGACCCCTCCCCAAGGTTTTCCTTATGCTTGGTCCGATTAACTTGAAATTTGACATTAATGTTAATTTGAATTCAAACTTTTAAAGAAATATAAAGAAACTTCAGCTAGTCCAAACTTTTGGTGCAAGAATCGTACTTGGACTTAAAAAATTTGACCATATTTCAGAAGGGCTAAAATCACTTAACTGGCTATCAGTTAAAAACTCACTATATATTAAGGATGCAGTTATGGTTTTTAAATGTATTAATAATTTAGTTCCTGATTATCTCAAAGAAAAATTTGTATTACGTTCAACAATTCACAGTCGAAATACTAGATCCGTTTCTGATAATGATCTAGAAATACCTAAATATCGATTAGCTACTGGACAGAGGTCATTTGCCTATAGAGGCTGTAAGTTATGGAACAATTTAAATCGTGATATTAGAGAAAGTAATAATATTAGTCAATTTAAAAAGAAGATTATTAATACCTTATGTTCTAAGTAATTGAATAGTAATTTTTTATTTATCAATCAACTTGTAAATTTAACATTATTTTTTAACTTACTTACTTATTCCTTTTATCTGCGTGTTTTCATCTTTTTATTATAATTATATATTGTAACTGAAAAGCCCATATTGGGAGGTACAATAAATGTATGTATGTATGTATGTATGTATGTACGATTAACGTATACGGTACGCATACGATTGAGATAAAATGGACATTCTTTACCTGATATCACTGTTTTCTTTCTTTCCAATATCAGTGTTATGGGCAACGACGATTTTCACGGTCAGTTCTGTTCGAGATGCCAACACACCTGGAAGAGGAAATGACGTGTGCAACTTTTAAGGCTATGTCACACGAGGCAATTTTTCGTACAACCTGTTGCAAAAAGGTCTTACACGACACAATTGCGCCTGCAACTTGAAATTTGTAACTGAAATCATTGCAAAAAGTAGAACTGGATTTTATATACGTTGAATATTGAGTACGAGTTTGACTGTCACCATCACTTTGACTGTGATTATTATTATGACTAAGATTGTGAATATAATTGCAACTTTGTCTGTCGCTAACTTTGACTGTGATTATAATAATGACTATAATTGTGACTATATGATTAGGATTGTGACTTTCACTGTTATTATGACAATGGCTGTGACTTTCAACGGTCACTGTGACATTGTTTTGCCAGAAATAACACACAAAAAGCGGTGACAAACATCAGATATAATTGTAAACTTGTCTTGCTATCTGCATCCCACTTGACGTTTCGCATACTTCTGCATACATCTTCAGTATGACGGTTAATACAAAATTATATTTTACAGAATCAATATTAACAATAATAGTGTCTATTTTAAATAGATAAAAATACATATATATTTTACAATGTATTCAGATAGTTAATAGTTGATAAGTTAGTTATTTCTGGTAAAACTGAGTTGGACAAAGAAAAAAAATATTTACGATTGTGACTATGACTGTAACAGTATGACTGTGGCTCTGAATGATTGTCAGTTAGTGTATGTATAACTATGACTTTGTCTATGACTGTGTCTGTGATTCTAACTGTGGCTGTGACTGTAACTGTAGCTGTGACTGTGACTGTGTCCATACCTGTGGCTATAGCTTTGGCTGTAGCAGTGACAGCGACTGTGACTGTGGCTGTGACTGTAACTGTAGCTGTGACTGTGACTGTGTCTATACCTGTGGCTATAGCTATGGCTGTAACAGTAACAGCGACTGTGACTGTAGCTGTGACTGTGGCTGTGTCTATACCTGTGGCTGTACCTGTGGCTATAGCTATGGATGTAACAGTGACAACGACTTTGACTGTGGCTGTGACTGTAACTGTAGCTGTGACTGTGACTGTGTCTATAGCTGTGGCTATAGCTATGGCTGTAACAGTGACAGCGACTGTGACTGTGGCTGTGACTGTAACTGTAGCTGTGACTGTGGCTGTGACTTTGACTGTGTCTGTGACTGTGGCTGTGATTGTGTCTTTGTCTGACTGTGACTGTGTCTGTGACTTTGACTGTCGCTGTGATTGTGTCTGTGTCTGACTGTGACTGTGTCTGTGACTTTGACTGTGGCTGTGATTGTGTCTGTGTCTGACTGTGGCTGTGACTGTGGTTGTGACAGTGGCTGTGACTGTGACTGTGGCTGTGATTGTGTCTGTTACTGTGTCTGTGACTTTGTGATTGTGATTGTGGTTGTGACTTTGACTACTACTGTTACTTTGACTGTGATTGTGGCTGTCACTAATTGTAACTATGACTGTGTTTATGACTGTGGCTGTGACTGCAACTGTGATTGTGGCTGTGACTATGGCTGGGATTGACTGATTATAGTTATGATCTCTATACCATACTGTAAAGTTTAACTGTTGCCGTACAACCAGAAAACAATACCTTGTGCCACAAGTGGAATCCTTAGTAGCAGGTCATTTTCTGCTTTTGCCCTGAAACCCAACTCTGTGGCTGTCACTGTATAACTTGAGTTGTAAGTTGCCTGTTCCACGAGCATTTCGGGAATCAGGAAGCTGTAGTACAACATGCTGGGCTGGAAAAGGACAGTATTGATAAATATATAAAGAATAATTTCCTTTAAAAAGGCAAACCTACGAAATAAGAAAGGCAGCCTTTTTCTTTTAAAGTTTCTTACTACGTATTTTATATTGTTTTTTTTTTTTTTTATTGCGGAGAGGCCAAAATTTTGGTGTAACAATATTCACAGAAAAAATATATCACTTTTGAGGATGAAAAACCCACAAATATCATCATCATCATTAAATTATCTTCATCATTATCATTGTAACCACATTATCAATTGTATCAACATCTTGAATTATTAATAGATATCATAGACGGTAATGTAGGGGGTGGGGTGGGGGCACGTTTTGCGGCCGATCGAAAACATTTCTATTAACGTTTTGCATAAATTTGTTTTGTATGTACTTTCCTTGGTGTATGGAATATAAAAAAAATATCAATGAGTAGGGAATATTCAGTCAAAAACGACCAGAGAATAATAAATATTTCAAGGGAACTTTTTTTTTCTATCCCCGAGTCTTCGCTCGGCTGACTCCAAAACAATTTTATCTCATGGCTAGAAAAAAACGGCCTATCAGAGAACAGGAAAGCCGATATCATGGTCTGTAGTATCTAACCGGTGGTATTCATTCAACGTTCCCGTACTCACGTAACAAAGTCCTTACTAATTCAGTAATTATTAATTAATTAACGTTGACAAACATTTCCAATTAGGTCTGATCACTTACGAACATTTACGGCTATTTCCGAGAATTTCCGAACACTTCCAAATATTTCAGAAAATTTTCTAAAAATTTTCAAAAAGCGCACATTACTTAAAGAGATTTTTAAAACGTACTTCCGAAATTTTCCGAAACTTTCCGAAGATTTCCGAACACTTCCGAAGATTTTCCGAAAATTTTCAAAACTTGCAAAATTACTTAAAAACGATTTCAAAGTACTTCCAAAATTTTTGAAACTTTCCGAAGATTTCCTAAAGACTCATGAAAATGCAAGAGACTCGTAGCATATTCTATGGTATCCCACTCGAAAACATTGCATAACTAGTATTTAAAAAACCTGCAGAACATTATTTATTACTGTCATCATAATCAGCAGCAGCAGCTGCAACAGCTGTAATGGTAGTAGTACTGAATAGTCATAGTAGTAGTAGTACTAGTAATGTAGTAGTAGTTGCAGCAGCAGCAGTAGTAGTAGCAGTAGTAGTAATAGCAGTAACTAGTAGTATTCTAGTAGTAGTAGCAATTGTAGTAGTAGTAGTTGTAGCAGCAGCAGCAGTAGTAGTAGTAGTAATAATAATAATAGAAATAGCAGTAGTAGTAGGAGTAGTAGGAGGAGGAGGAGAAGGAGAAGGAAGAAGAGGGGAGTAGTACTAGTAGTAGTAGTAGTAGTAGTAGTAGTGGTAGCAGTA